>MU730548.1:0-51661 GCA_026770625.1 Nicotiana glauca
AATTAACAGAAGCAAGATGAGAGTGGACCTCAAGGTGCGAAGCCATCTCGATTACAACAACAATGGTACAAACAGAAACCGGAATCGGGAACCTCGTCGTTTGACTCAAAGTGCGACAACTTGTCAAGTGCGAGCAAGAATTGGGACTGAAACTGAGCTCAACTAAGACGCCAAATCGACTTCGTTCGGTGTCGTATGTCAGTGAATCAGTTCCGGCAATAGATGACAGTGATGAATTTGGGGAATCCTCTAAGGTTTTCAGACTGTTCTATGGCTGAAGATGTTCATGGGTGTAATGGTTGCTTAAGGGTGTTGAAGCTCAAGGAAAAATGGACCTCGCTTCTTCAACTGAAGAAGAAGAAGATCGCCCTCGGAGGGGTTCTAATTTTCAGCCAGCTTTTCAGCTCTTAGTGTTATTTTGGTATATGCAGCCTCCCTTTTCCAATGTTTTTTCTTCTTTTTCTTTATTGTGTATTGTGTGTGTATTTATAGTGATGGGGTAGGGAGTAGTTTTGGGGGGGGGAAATATTTTGGGGAAGGTTTTGGGGGGAAAATATTTTGGGAAAGGTTTTGGGGGGAAATATTTTAGGCTTTTTAAATGTTTAGCCAATTTGAATTTAAGACCAAGCCTTTTCACTTCCCTCTTCTTTTTGTTGTTCTTTTCTTTCTTTAATTAATTAAAAACCTAAACTAAATTTTTAAATTGATTTAAATTGTAAAATTAAGCTAATTATTTAACTATGTAAAAATGATCATTTTTTGTGATTTTTTGATTAATAGCACAATTAACTTAATGTAATTAATTCCTAAATGTAAATTAAACCTAAGGTGTCATGAAATTAAAATGTGATACTTTTTATGGTTTTTCTATGATTTTAAAAAATATTAAAAATACATGAAATGTAACTAAATAAAGAAAAATACCTAAAAATTAATTAAAATTATTTTGGTCTATTTTTAGGAGTTATCTTCATGTAGGGCAAAAATCACGTGCTTACATTACTTACAGTGGGAATTGATAGAAAATCTAGTTCGCTATATAGTCTGGTAGATGCATAGTTTCTAACAATTGGTATCAAAGCAGGTTCTTTCTAAAAAGTTAATACCTAGAAAGGATCTACATGGATACTCTACCAGACTTTGATAAAGGTCGATCAACCTACATGCCACCAAAATTTAAGAAAATGGTTAGTAGAAAAGGAGGCATTCCTAAGAAGGGTAGATCTAGCAGAAACACTAAAGGATACGATTGTTGTCACAAATGCAGAAAACCAGGACATTTTATCAAAGATTGTCCTCCCCACAACCAGGTCCATTACAAACACAATGTTAACAAGGTGGGTAAGAGGAACGTGGTCCCCGATAGAAAGTTCAAGATAAGAGATGTCGCTGATAATATTGTAAAGCAAGATATGGCTACCTGGGGAGATTCCTCTAGTGAATCTGAGGGTGATAATGAAAAAGAAGACACCTCCATGATGGTCGTTGAAAGCAAAACTGCAAAATATGATTCCATATTTGCATTGATGGAAAAATCTATTAAGGATGAAGAAGATAATGATGATGAGGTAAACTTATCTGATGTTCAAAGAAATCTAAAGTAGTATCCTCCGAAAAAACTCATGTCTTTGGCAAATGTTTTAATTGATGCGTATCATAGTCTTATAAATGATAAAGATGCCTTAACTGTAGAATTGGGAGAAGCAGAACAATCGAGAGAAGATCTAGAATTTCGGGTTGTAGACTTAGAGGAAACCATTGAGAGTCTAAAAAAAAAGAAAAAGATGCCTTAACTGAAAAAATTGCAACATAGGACATGAGATAGATGATCTAGTAGTTGTTGTGGTCAATCTAAAAGAGACCATTAAGCGTGTTAGAAAGGAGAAATAGGTTTTAACTGAGAAGGTTGTTAACATTGAGCATGAGAGAGATGACCTATTAGTAGTGGTTGTAGACCTAAAGAAAAAAATTAAGGAACTAAAAATGGAAAGTAGGCCTGGGAACACTCAAAAAGGAAAGAAAGTTCAAGTGAGTTATACATTAAGCTTGAAAGTGAGTTAAATTCAGTGAAGTCTATTTTGTGTGCTGAGCTTGAGAAAAATAAATAACTTCAAGAAGAACTAGGTAGAGTGAAGAGTGGTCTTGAAAAATTACTCAAGTGGACCTAGTCCTCTGATGCTATCACTGCCTTGTACAAAAACAATGGGGGAAACAAGCAGGGAATCGGGTTCCAAAGGGAAAAGACTCCCTATAACCCTTATAGCAATCACGTTACTATACCTGACAATTGGCTTTGCACCCACTGTGGTAACACTGGGCACTTTAAAGAAAATTATAAGGCTAGATTTCAATCTCAATAGAAAAAAAAAATCTGCTGAAAAGTAACTATTGTTAGGGAACCCGGTCCTTCACATAAAAAATGTATAATGCCTGCTTGGATCAAAAGAGCCCTCATTCACCCCTTTCCTTATTATAAGGGACCTAAACTTGTTTGGGTTCCTAAGTCTAACCCTTGATCTCATTGTGTAGGGAACAGTGAAAGGGAGCAGTCAACAGTGGTACATGGATAGCTAGTGCTCGAAGCTCATTACTGGAAGTACCATGATTTTCTTTCACCGAAGGCCCTGCAATGAGGGAGTTTATCCTTTGAATATGGGGAAAAGGGTACACTCTAAGAGTAGCAATAATTGGGAAGTCACTCACTCACTCAATTGAGAATGTGTACTATGTCAATGGCCTGAAGTACAATCTCTTGAGTGTTTCTCGGATATGTGACAAGGGAAATATAGTGGATTTCTTGTCCAAGATATGCACAGTCATGAATCTTGTGACTAGTGAGGTGGTGCTTGTAGCCAAAAGATAAAAGAATATTTACATTGTTGATTTTAAGTCCTTGCATAGTGGTAATATAACATGCCTAAATGTCATTGATGATGATGCTGAGTTATGGTGAAGATGACTAGGCATGTGAGTTTCTACTTGTTGAACAAGTTGGTTATGGAGGACCTGGTTCATGGGCTGAAGCAGTCTATAACTGCTTGCTACTTGATTAACAAGTGCATGATCAGGTCCCTTCTCGAGAAGTCTCTCTATGAACTGCTCAATGGGAGAAAAGCCAAGATGACTTATCCAAGAGCTTTTGGATGCAAAATGTTTTGTTCTCAACAATGGTGGCAACAGGGTCACATAACAAAGAAGATGAAGATGGAGAAATCACAAATACTCCTGGTGAAGCTATAGATATTGCAAATAGCAAGGCTGATATGATGAGCCAGATGAAGGAGGCAAGTGAAGACAATGTCACATCTTCTTCCACTTCTCAAGAGGAACCTGGTACCCTAATTACTACAATCGAAGCTGAAGAAAGAGTTGGAGATACAGTGCAAGGCACTCCATAGGTAGTAGAATAAGGAGTGAAGGGAAATCCATCTAATTTGCACAATTCCCCTACCAATCAAACTTCAATCCCAAATTGGAAACACAAAAAACTCCCATCACCACAGCTACTTGTCTAGACATGAATGAACCTGGTGCCCCTATAAATCAGACCATGTGTAGAGGTATCATAGGGTCACTTCTATAGTAGACCATATATTGTTTTTAGTTTGGGTCTGTGTGTAGGGTTTCAATCCAATCAAAAGGAATCTCATATGAAAGCTGCCAAGAGAATCCTAAGATATCTCAAAAGGTGCAGGACCTGGTTCTATACTATCCCTCAGAAGATAACCTTGACTTATTAGGATAGGCTGATGCTAATTATGTTGAATATATACTGGATAGAAAAAGCACATCTGGAACGGCACATTTTCTAGGGTCATGCTTGATCTCATAGGGTACAAAGAAACAAACTGTGTGGCTCTTTCTACTGCTGAAGCTGAATATGTGGTTGATGCTTCTTGTGTTCTCAACTACTATAGTCAAGCAACATCTTGAAGACTTTGGTGTATTTATAGCAAAGAACCCAATTCAACACAAGATAACCAAGCACATTGATATCAGACACCATTTTCTCAGGGACAGTGATGAAAAGGTTATGATTTGTATAAAGTTCTGGAAGATGAAGGATTAGGTAGCAGACATCTTCACCAAGGTGCTGAGCAGGGAACATTTTGAAAGAAATCATCTGGAGTTGTAGTTGATCAAGCTCAATCAAGGACCTGGTCCCTCAATGATTGGCTATGTTAAGAAGGAAAGGTACAATCCTGAAAAGTGTTTTTCGATGACATCTAACTCAAATCTATACTGTTATAGGTAAACACATATGGCAGTTTCAGGACAAAAACAAGAGTAATATTGCACTTCTAGGAGTTTTTGCTCAAAATTTTCAAAAACTTTCACGGAACCTGGTTCCTGTGACTTAGGTTAGTAGTCTCTTCAATACTTATATGCTTTTTTAAGTTGCTGAATTGTCATGTCCTTAATTTGTTTCTGCCTTTCTCCTGCCTCTCCTCCTAACTTTTGAAGTCCAAAATATTAAACATTTTCTAAACTGAGCTGTTGCCCCAAAAAAGCACTTCTCTATCTTACACCCAAATAAAATCGATTCTTTTCTTCAAATCCAAAATTAACCTTGTCTCAAAATAATCCTTCTTTCCAAATCTTCCATAAGTGAACCAAAATCTCTCACTTTCCAAAAACCTAACTCCATCATAATCAAAATCCCAAGAATTCTTTGTTAGATTTTGATGGAAGTTTAACTGAAAGGGAACAGGGCGGATCTAATATTCTAGAGCGTGAGGCTGAAGTTGTTGCTGGATTTGTGGAAGCCTTGAAGGATGGAGAAATTGGTAAATGTGAGGACAGAATAAGGGACCTGATCCCTCAAGTCCTTCTCATGAAGTCAATTTTAATGATGATCTTTTTCTCTTTGAGTTTTATGTATAAATGAACTTTTGATCTAGTAAAAATGATTGATGAAAAGTAGGTTGATTGATGATGAACTGGTGTGACCTGCTGATGTGATTGTGGTAGAGAGAATGAAATGAAATCTTTACCTGTAAGAAAGAATTAAAAAAAAGGTTGGCTGAGAAAGATGCAGCAGATGATACGAGTAAATAGATTGAGAAGAAGAAGAGGGAGATATGGCTGCTCAGGGATAGAAAAGGTAGTGTAAGTGAGGAACCTGGTTCCTTACAAAAGCAAAAGGTTGAGCCATTAGTTTTGGAGGGAGAAGACTTTGAATTCTAAAAAAGTGTTGTAAGGCAGAGTGTTGACTCTTATATTGCTAAAAAATGGAGGAACTTCTTGACATTGTTGAGTTCCAAAAATAGAATCACCTCTTTGTTCCTCCAAGTCCCAATGTTTCTGAAGAAGAAGTAAAAACTTCTATGTTTTATGTGATACTATGATGCTATATGTGCATAGGATTGAGTCTGCTCTTGATGAGACGAAGCATGGGGAGATTCTTGGTGATCTGATTGATGGCTCAACCTACTCAAATAGGTTGAGAACCTGGTCCTCGAGGACCCTTAGCAGAATAGAATGCTAAGTTGAAGGGTGAGACTGAAAGATTGAGGAAACAGGTGGAGGAACTGAGAGAGCAGATGATCATTGATCAAAGGAGAGTAAATGAACGAATGGACAAGCTCGTCAAGGCCTTAGCCCCCTTACTTTTCCTCCTGCCTAGTGATCCATGTCTTTTACTACTTCCAAATCTTGAATTCTTATCTTCTTTTGATCCCTATATCTGATGACATTGTTACTTTATTTGTTTAAATTGTCATATTATGTATTGTTGAAACTATTGTACTTTTACTATAATTACTCTAATATAGGCAATCACTCTATTTTGTGCAATGACATTCACTTGTTGTTCCTGTTATTATTTATGTTGTGTTGCCTAAGTGGCATGAGTTAATGTTGTTAAACTTGTTTTTGGTTGTGCTTCTTCTATTATTCTTTTCGATGATGCCAAAAGGGAAAAGTTATATATTATATAAGTGTCAACATGGGTGTGAAAGTTAGCTCTGCTTGGTGAAAGATAGTTGTGCATTAAAGTCAACATGGGGGAGGAACATAATCGAATTGATATGTTTTGTTGTGCATGAAAGATAGCTCTGCCCCTGATAATATGTTGATTATATATTTGATCCACGGTCTCAAGAGGAAGAATAATTTTGGGTTTTTCATCATCAAAAAGGGGGAAATTACTCTAAGTTACATTATGTCATATTTTGATGATGATAAACACTCTCAACGAACTGGGTACGGACCAGATAAGATCAGTGCATGTAAGGAATATGATTCTCAGGGAGAATAATTCTGGGTTTGTCATTCATCAAAGATGGGAAATTGATAAGTTATGGTACATTGGGTTTTGATGATTTGCCAAATTGTCTTTAGGAACTAGTTGTGATTAGCTTCTTAGGTTTGGTTCTCATGGGGAATATGGTTGATTCGTAGGGGGAACAAAGTGGAGATCTGGTTCTCAGGGGGAATATCAATTCTAAGTTTGTCATCATTAAAAAGGGAAAAATTAATAGGTTACAAGTACTATGGGCATAAGTACTTTACTTTATGTTTTGATGATCTAACAAACTTACCATCCAGAACCAGATAAGGAACCTATTACACATTTACAAGACCTTGAGATCACAAAGTTCAAGGTTGGGATCCAACGTGGGATATAACTCAACTCTTTAGAGTGGAAGGAACAGCTGAGGGAACAGGTCCCTACCAGTTCCCGAGGAGACTGTATGAAGTCATCTCTCCAGTAGGAAAGTTGCAGTCTGCACACGCTACTACACAGGAACAATGCAGCAGCCAACTTTTTGTGGATGCTGCTTTTTACCGACCTTGCTTACATCATTGTAAGTGATGTCACATATGTATAAATACAATCAAGGAAGGTGAAACAACTTACTTCATAAGAGAACCAAATAAAGGACCTGAAGCATGTCTGGTACAATTATTCAAGTCAATCAACTCAAGATAATCTAGGGAGTGTGCCTTTAGATTCACAAAAACTAGATTAGGGAACTGATCTCTTGGTGTTCCCCTGACAGAAGTATAAGTCAACCATACAGGTGGAAAGCAACTACAGAAAGTGACTGCATGCAACTGTACATGCAACAATGCAGCAGATAGTGCAGCAAAGAATTGACATCACCATTGTGAATTGACATCATATTGATGTCATTTGTAGTATAAACTTGGTGCAAGGCACAAGACATTCTCTCCAACACTTGCAAAATCAGAAAAGAAATTATTCTCTCAAGTGCTAGCACAACCGCTCTCTCAAGAACAAAGTTGCTTCAACCTCAAGGACCGGATCCAAAATTGAAGATATCTTAAGTCCTTAGGTTTTTTGAGTCTTTGTTATTTGTTCTTCATTTGTAAGTCCTACTTAGCTTAGTTAGAAGCATTGTATAGGAAACCTTTTGTAAATCATGAACCCTTTTGTTTGTGTCTTGGCTAGAGTTAGTCGAGTTGTGAAGCCTTTGTAATAGAGTTATTACAAAGTAGCTTGTAATAGTGTTATTACAAGTTAGAGTGGTTAAAGTATTTGTAACTGGAGAGGGACAAAGTGGCTTGTGGTGAGAGTATCACAAGTTAGTTAAAGTCTTTCTAACTAGAGAGTGACAAAGTGGCTTGTTGTGAGAGTATCACAAGTTAGTTAAAGTCTTTGTAACGAGAGAGTGACAAAGTGGCTTGTGGTAAGAGTATCACAAGTTAATGGAGTTGAAGTCTTTGTAATGGAGTCATTACAAAATGGCTTGTAATAGGTGTTTACAAGTTAGTGAAGTTGAAATCCTACAAGTGTAGATCATCATTTTTTTCCCCTTGAGTTGAGATTTTTCAACGTAAAAATCCTCTGCGTTCTTTATTTATTGTCGAGATATTGTGGGTACAATTAGAGAACCTGATTTCCTATACTGGTTGGTTTTACAGTCTGTTACTTACAGTGGGAACTGATAGAGAATCTGGTTCTCTATACAATCTGGTGGGTGCATAGTTTCTAACAAGATGTCTCCAAGGTATGGGTAAATGGCCAAAAATCTTATTTTTTGGCCCTTTTATTCGGAAAGGGAGATGAAATGAGCTCCATTGGATTGAAGGGATGGAATAGAAGAGAATTGTTGTCAGCTTCATTAAGTGAAATGACATAGTTTTATTATGAAACTACGTCATTTTTTATCTAAGTCTTGGCAAGCCAACATTTGGACTGGGTTGGCTGATTTGGGCCGCCAATTTGCCTCTAATTCGGCCCAATTTGGATGAAACGTAAAGGAACTCAATCCCTTGAACCTCATGATAATTAATTAAACTAAAGTCTTAATTCAAAATATACAAATACATATATAATAATCCTACAAAATAAAAAATATAAAATAAAATATAATATAATGTAGAAGATAAAGAAAAAGCAAGGCATTTACAGATGCCCCTATTTGCTCGAGAACATGAAGAGTTTCTGTGCAAAGAAAAGTGAATGTCATGACTAATTTTTTGCTCACACATCACTACAATAAAAGCATTTTTTTGTGAAAAAGGTGACCTAACCTTGCTTCCGAGGTTGTCTACATATCCTTGGCTATAAAGGAATCAGGTCAGTGCACTTCTGAGAAAATTTGGTAGCTGGGACTACCGGACACTGGAATTAAGACTGATATTGTTGTTACTATCACTTGTTGCTTACATCAAAAGAAGAATAAGAGAAAGAAGAAGATAAATACATATGCTTGCAAGCTAAGAGTCACAAAACTCCTATCTATGTGTCTTCTAGAGTCTAATCTTGATTCTTTACTTAGTTGCTTGTGTTGACCTTAGATTGGATCTTGATACTCTTTAAAGAAAGATTATGGATTATTATCGCTTGCTTGATTTCCCGATCAGAATTTGGGAAAGTGAAACTTGAGAAGCTGGGTTGCTGACACATTATCAAAGCTAACTCCAACTATCTTATGATCAACAATATTCTTTCTTCTGATGAAAACTAAAATTGCAAGCTTTAATCCTCACAATATGTGCTCTACGGCAGGGTCCCGGAAATCCATCACAGACAAACAAAACGAACAAAATTTTCTACCCTAGTTTGGCACTAGGAAAATTTTGTGAGTTAATAGGGAAAGCTATCAACTATCTAATTTGTTAAAGTGAAGACAAAGGCAATAGAACAAACTATCTATGTGAGGATATCCAACCACGAGGGGTAGCACCTTGTGTTGCCTTCCTCAACCACGAGGGGTAGCACCTTGTGTTGCCAAAGAAAATGGAATTATAGGTTGGTACCATATATTACTGGAAGGGATGTAACCAGGGATTGGTACCCTGTATTACTGAAAGAAAATGTAACTAGGGGTTGGCACACTGTATCATTCGGAAGGAATGTAACCAGGGGTTGGTACACTGTATTACTAAACGGAACATAACGAAAGGTTGGTACCCTGTATTACTAGAAGGGAATGTAACCAGGGGTTGGCACCCTGTATCACTAGGAAGGAATGCAACAGGGGTTGGTCCCCTATATTACTAGGAAGGAATGTAATGAGGGATTGGTACCCTATATTATTGGAAGGGAATGTAACCAGGGGTTGGTACCCTATATTATTGAAAAGGAATGTAACCAGGGGTTGGCACCCTATATTACTAGAAGGGAATGGAACCAGGGGTTGTGTTTATGTGAAAATAGTAACAAAAAATAATTTTATAAATGGGATTCTAAAAATACGTAATCTATTCCCGAGCTAGTTTGTAAGGGTGATTAGTGCTAAAACATGGAGTAAAATTGTAAAGATTGAGTTAGCCAAAGTGATAATCGAACCAGTATGGGGACGTTCCCGGGCTTAGAGCAAGCCAGTAGGTACCTCGAGGCCGGACCTCGAGGCTATCTCAGTCTTATCGAGGGTAGTCGGGAAGGGGGTAACAGGTAAGGATATAGATAAACAGGGCTTTATACGGTCAATATTGAGCTAAATGATGAAGAACAAACGAAGAACAATAAAATGCTAGAGCTACCTCGGGGTCGAAGAACACTGATAACATAGAAGAAGGAGAGAGAGATATTATTGATTATTAGAGAAGTGGAGCAATATCCGTCCCTTACAAGGTGGGGCGAGTCCCCATTATATATGAGAGGGGACTCGGTAAAGTACGTATATATCATTTACAAGAGTAGAAAGATGGCATGGCCTGATGCAAGTCCTCTCAATAGGCTATAGATAGACCGGTCCTGTTAGGTGTAGCCATGTGCTTCGGAGACCTCTTTTCTCACCCTGACCTCGGGCCATGCTTCGTTCGATTTGGACCTCGATGAGCCCTGAGGCCAAGAACTCGATTGTGGCCTTCCACCATCGGGGTCTCGGGGAAGGCTTCCAAAATTGTCTTGATGCAAAAATCAAGTCTTCTGATTTTACCGGTATAGATAGTCTCCGCGTTTCTCATGACGAAGTGATAGGAAATGATTCTGACACTCGACTCCTCGAGCTCCTTTTGGAAATTCTATAGTGGCGATTCAGATCGCGGCGCAATCTTCCGTGACAGATGGCGTGTCTCATAGATCTCTACTCGATGTCCTGTCATTTTCGCTCCTCAAGGCAAGAGTGCTGCCGTCGGTCTATTTTTTTAAGAAGGTAGTAATTATACCCGTCGGTCAATCTTTCAGAGCATCGATGATTGTGTGATTTCCCCCGATAAATGAGGGCATTTTGTGGCATTGCATCTTCATCTCAACACCTCTATTGATATATTTTGCTTCTTCCTTCCCATTATCTTTTTTTGCCTTTGATTATCACGATGGGAGCTTTCTATCTCAAGGCTGTTTGGAGGAGATCTTCCCGGCTGCGTCGAGGCCTTCTTCTGGGTTCTTCCTTTATTGAACATAAACATGTCGTTTTGATATTGCTGCGATCATTGGTACATTGGCCACTGCTGCTACCATTGGCTCGAGATGGCAATGGGTGGAGAGTTGGTTTTAACTTTGTGTATATGGCTATTCGGATTATGCACCGCTGCTCAAAAGGGGGCTTAGAATACCCACGATTGCTCACCTTCATACCCTAGCTCGACGTGGAACTCCGCCTTGAGCTGGGAGCTTGCACGGCTTGATACTCGAAGAAGAGTATTCGAAGAAGCCGTATAAATGGGACCGGGGAATGTTCGGCCCATTGTCTCTCCAATGCTTCCTTTGCTAATGAGGGTCCCTAAGCTTCAGGGAGCTATTGTGTTTTTTCATCCCTTCCTGCTCCCTTCGCTTTCGTTTTCATCTTCGTCCCTAAAGTGATACTTTGAGGGACTGGGGTGAGACTGTTGGAGGTGTGCCCTCGAGGGTAGAGTAGATCTTAGGTCTTTTCTTCATGTATCCTTTTTTGCCGTATCTGCATTGGGAAACCTTTGTAGGCTTTTGTACATCATACGTGATGAGTTTTCGGGACTTTTGTAATTGAAATATGTGACCCCTCGGGGACTTTTGTACTCGAAAACTTTATAAATGAGAAATGAACTTTGCTGATCTTTGCTTTTGAATTTGCTCTATTTCCTTATGCTTTCATGCCCTTCGAGGCTCTTCAAATGTATTCTTTTGTGTTGCTGATCGTTGATGTTAATTTTGGATGTGAGTGTTTGTTTTGATTTCTCGCCGATCGACATGGGCTTTTTCGGTCCCATTGCCGTCCTTCGGGATAGCTTTGGGTCGATCTGATGGGTTGGTGCTTATAAGAGTCTCCCGAGTAATTCAGAGATCGCGTATTGAGTTCCGAGGCCTTCGGGGGCATTGCCCCGGATGTAGGTCATCTTTGGGTACCCGGAGCCCTAATTGATTTGGGTGTAGACGGTCCTTTCGAGCCACATGAGATAGATTTCTGCTTCTCCTTTGGCTCTTGTTTGCTTTCACGCCCTTCTGGATTTTCAAATGCCTTCTATTGCTTATGGGTCATTGTAGCTTGTCGTGATAGCTTGTTTTGGTCTCCAACTGATTGTCAAGGCTCTTTCCTGCTTTCTTTTTTGTTATACTTTGGCTTGATGAGGGACCGAGTGGATAGGCTCGAGCTGTCGGGGCCTGCTGGTTCGTTTGAAGATCTTACATCAAATTTTGAAGCCTTCGAGAACAATACCCCGGATGAAGTTCATCCTTGGATTCCTCGGTGGGTCCTGTTGAATTTAATGTGGATAACTCTTTTAAAGAGTGTAAGGTTGGTTTCTGTTCGAGGAGTTTTTCGATGTGCAGGGCGCTTCCTTGGGGCCTCGTCGAGCTTTAGAAATTGGAGCTTCCCGAGTTTGCTCCTCTAGAGAGGGAATCGCGATCCCGGGCGCATGCCTCACATCTTGTTTTGGCGCTATGGAGCTCATTGTAACCCTGCTTCTTCGCAGCCGGAGGTTCTAAATGTGAAACACTGCTTGGAGCATGGAGGTAATTTGCGTGGATCCTCGAGCTTAGTCGTCTGTCGGGGGATATTTCTTGGGTCAGGTATTGACCCGTCGATCCGTATCGAGGCCATTGGATTCCTGGAGCTTACATCTGGTAGGTGACTTCGCCGCTGCCTCTTACATATAAGAGGGGTGGCTTCGGCCTTTTTGTGAGACTTCACTATTTCTGGGCAGTTGTTCTTCCATTTCGGCATAGGGCTCCCTATCTTTTAAAGTGCAAAAAGCAGCTGTGCTTCTTTGCATTATTTAGTTAGTTCTACTTCAATCATGGCGACCACTTTGGACTCGTTAAGGCAAAGGGCGGGGGGTACCGTTCCTTCAGATTTTGTTCATGGCAAAAATTGGCCAAGTAATCAGTGTTATTCCCTTTGTTACAGCAATTTCGTGCACTCCGGGCCAAGTTCATGATTTACCCGACTCGGTTCGGAGGTTGGTGACCCATTCGTCTTGCGATGAACGCAGGTGGCGAGCTATGTCTCGCATCAGGTGGGAAGTGGACCATCAAGGTACGTGAATGTTTCTTTTCTTCTGCCGATATGTACTCGAGACAGCATTTTCCCATCTCATTTACGTTGGTTTCATTATTTTAGTAGATATCAGGTGGTTCCTCGAGGCGAGGCAGCACTTTTCCGGAGGAGAGATGGAGTCATCGGCCTCCGAGTAGAGAGACGGTAGCAGCAAGAGGGTCAGGGACCCATCATTCAAAGGAGCTTTTAGCGGCCCTGGCTGGGCTCGTGTTTCTGAAGACGGTGTGTTACCCGAGTCTGCTGTCCCCGGGGTACCTATTTCTCATCAAGCGGCTCCCTCAAGTGAGCATGACATGCTTGGGGTCGGTTCTTCCGGGGTTGTAGGAGCGGTAATATTAGTAGTGTGTTCTAATTTGGAGAAAACCTACCATAGTCACTTCGCAATGAGTTCGTGCATAATTCTCCCATACACCGCGTCTTTCTCCTCTTATTGAATCATTCCCACGCAGGCCTGTGATAGGCTTAAGTCCAAGTTGTTTCGTCAAAATGCCAGGCTCCAGAGGGTTCAGGATGAGGGAGAATCCCTTAGGCTTCTTTGCAAGGAGAAAGAGGTTGAGCTGCAGCATTGGCGATATGAGGCGTATCGGAGCTCAAACTATGAGAACTATTTGATGGAGCAGGTAATTTTCTGTAGTGCGTTCTTTGCTTCTTTCTGATTTTAGGGCTAATTTCCTCCCACCGTATCAGCTGCAGAAAAAGGCAGAGGCCTTAGAGTACCTTAAAGGTGATGTGAACTGTGTCAAGGTAGCCTGCAATGAACTAAGGGGCCAAGTGCGGGCTCAAGCCTTGGAGGAGATGAGTGCCTTAGCCAAGATCCCTGCTTTTGAGGCCCAGCTCAACTTATCCCGTAGTAATGCCAAGGTTCATGCGGATATGATCGAGAGACTGGAGTATGACCTCTCGAAGGTCAGGGCCGAGATAATTGATGCCCGGGCAGAAGCGGTGCTGAGCCAAACCAGGGCGGATCGTGAGATGGCGATTTTCATAAAGAAGGCTGCTGACACTCAATCTGAGTTGAGGCAAGCCCTTAATTGTGAGAAGAGGATTAAGAAGTATGTTCATTTCTGATCCCGGAGAGAAGTGCTCGAGGAAGTTGGAGCGATAGGTTTTACTCTCTCAGAGGATTTAGCTCAAGCAAGGGTGGATGAGCGCGACGCTCGGTCACTCCTCGTGGGCATTACAGAGGGAGATCTTGACGGTTTGTAGCCCATTGGCGTAAAATATAGATCCTACCATTTTGTGACTTGGTTTCCAGTACGTGCAGGGCATGCCTGTAAGTGGAGAATGTTTTTGTCGTATGTAATGTAAGAAGATTTTTAAAGTATTATTCCTTTTGTACCTTTTTTCTGTCGTTGCTTTTGATCGCATAGACCAGCTTGTGGAATTGGTCCCTGAGTCGTGCTACGGCTCAAACTCTGGTTGGCCTTCCGACTTTTTTCCGCCTGCATGGGCTGAGGGTGATGAACCTCTGTACTTCTATACCAAAGCGATTTTGGGGGCGCGCGGCCTGGAGATTTGTCGCGACCATTGATAGCATCGTCTGGGTTGTGCTTTTAGGCATATCGTGATTGAATTTCCCTCGGGCTCAGTCTCAGTCTCCGAGTCGGGATCCTGACTCAAGCTTATTTTACTCTCTAGCCCGTTTGGGCTGGTGATAATGACTTTCATTCTCTGCCCTTGGGCGTTTGGCAATTTTCTGGGTCCAGTCTCCGAGTCGCTTTGTGATTCGAGCTGTAACTGACCCTTTGATCTTTTCGGAGGTTTCGGTTGGAGAAAGCGGCATTAATGCCAGACGTTTTAGGGAGTATTATGATTTTTGGGTTCAGTCTCCAAGTCGCATTGCGACTCGAGCTGTCATCGACCCTTAAATCTCATTTGAGATCTCAAGCAGCGACGGTGGCCTTTCGCATTGCTTGGTTATTGAGACCTTTTAGTGTGAGGCCTGGAGGCATGCTAAGCCGGTGACAATGGCAATTATGTTGTTTGGTCGTAGAGACCTCTTAACATGGGGCCGGAGGCTTTGCTTAATTTAACTATTTTGGATCCGGTTTTAATCGGGTTATGATTCGAGCTCACTTTAATCCTCAAGTTGTCAATTTCAAGCTGATGGTCATAGAGACCTTTCGGTGTGAGGCCTGGAGGCTTTGCTTAGCCGGCGACAATGGCACTTACGTTGTTTGATGAGAGGCCCGGAGGCTTTTTGTAGGCTTTGTTTCCTCTCGTTAAGGTCTTATTGATTATTTTTCCTGACCCGTCATCGGCTCTAAAATAATCTCGATTTTAAGTTGTAGTCAGCGATGTTTTGAGCACCTCGGAAGGTTCATAGCACATAGGTCGAGTAGATCGACGCTTTTGTGATTTTGGAGCTGACGTGGTCGGGACTTATTTTTTCCTATTGACAGAAGCCTGTGTTTAACCGGTTCTTTCCGAAGTAGATTCAGAGGATTTTTTAGCAACAGTCTGGCATCCCTGAGTCACATTTTTTGGGTTGTAGCAGCCGTTTGGACTGGAGTCGTATGCGTTTAGCCGGGGCCATTTTTTATCTCGAGAAGTAGTTTTAGGCATCTAAACCGAGGGTATGCCCTTTAAGGATTCTTACAAATGCGACGTATAGCCTAAACTGCGAGATTTTTCATGCCTGTTGAGGTCTTACAGTTTATGGAGAATAGATCTGGTTTTGGCGAGGCTGCTCGTTAGGGTCTTATAATTTCGAATTTTCTAGTGCGTGGTAATTGGCGACAGTCATCGAGTTTGCTTGAAGACAGCTTCTCGTAAGCTCGGAGCTATTTTTTGGAGGCTTGGTGAGTCCTAAGTTCTGACCCTGGGGTCACGCAAGTTGTCGAATTGCTCATGTTTAGTCTCCAAATATACTAGATCAGTTTAGGCTTGAATACCGCCTTTTATAGACTTAGAGCCATATCGTAGGGCTTCGTGAGCCCAGAGGCCCGACCCTAGGGTCGTGGAGGTGCTGAATAGTTTAAGTCTTCGAGGATAAGCCGAAATATTTTTCTTCGAGGCGTCGAATGCTTAGAAAATATTCTTTATTGCTTGGCAAAAATATAAGTTGTAAATATATTTTGTCCTGTTGTTATGAGTCTAGTCCACATGGATGTGACTTCCTGATTATCCGATGTGCTCGTATGATTCCATATTGGAAAATAGAGAGAGAGAGATTATGGACTTGTCGGGTCCCTTCCCTGGGGGCATGCAGTTCTACTAATAATCTCGTTGACGGAACCTTCTTCCTGATAGAAACTCGATCGAGGAAAGAATGCCCGGTAGCCCCGTGGTGGCCGCGGATCCTCGAGCTGGATCCAGAGCTACTGAATGCCTCGGCTGGCTGCCTGCGTAAAAATTAGCAACAAGAAAGGATAAGGAAATGATAAAAGGATGTTGCGTTCCTGGGAGTAGGCCCCGCGGTAGTCATATTCCTCGTCCGGCCAGGCCTGGCCGAGGACGTGATTCTCCTTACCTTTTGAACTCATTTGGGGGAAACTCCGGTCATGGGCATAAGGTGATAAATCTCCTTCTGCCGATTGTAGCCAGATGCTTTGACTCTGCGTCTGTCACGGGGTTACACATCTTTGGAGGAGTGGGGCCGAAATTGCATCCCGGGCGATGTATTCGTCGTTGTCCTATTGGCTTTGGCCCGACATTATCGGTATAACTTTGGCTGATACACCTGTAATCATAAATGTATGTTTTATTTGAAAATGAGTTTGAACGAAAGAAGGGATTACCAATACGTTAATGCGATGTCGAGGTTAAGTCTCGGTGTCCTTTTCCTCGAGCGAGAGGGTGTCCTTGGGGACTATTCCATGGGACCATCCCTTTTCGGTGATGGGCACTTGCATTCTACGTTCTACAGATCTTAGCGACATGTCGCATCCTTTAACGGTTGTGACAATATGTCGTAGCTTGCCGGCTCTGCTTTGTTTGATTTCCCCTTGTACGCGGAGCTAGATCTGGGTTCGCTTGCTTGGCGATGCTTTGTGGTCACCTTTGTTGGATGGCGTAGTTGCTGCTCTCTTGGGTCAGTAACTCCGAGCATTTCTTGATTCTCGTGGTGGGCTACGGTTTTCTTGGAGGAATTTTGGTTGGATAGATCTGAGCCACCCAGAGTTCCCGGCTTCATTATAGTGACCACTATGCTTGGAACTGCAATGTTGAAGTCAAGCTCCATCGGGCGAGGTTTCCTTACGGTTGCGTCTTGTTGAATTTGGTAACATCAGAGGTTCCTCGAAGGTGTCGTCTTCGGGCTAGTGCCTTGTTGTTGCGAGATGCACTGTACCTCGAATTGTTTCTTCTGTTCGTGTCGTGTAGATGATGGCTCCATTCATTCAGTGCCGGCATCTCTTTTGGGGATCTGCCTGGATATGCCGATCTAGAGGGGATTTCTCGAGGGTTGTCCACGGCTCTGACTAGGGTCTGGTGTTGGTTGCTGGTATATGACCAAGACTCGATCGAATATCTGACTAAGATTCACTTGAATTGCTCCGGAGCTATCGGGTATGCTTTGATTGGGTTTTGGGCGAAGGCCGTGCCACCCCACTATTCGGGACCGGGAGTGGTCTCGTTCGTCTTGTTGGAGAGCGGGGTGCGGCTTCCCGTGATATTTTATTTCTTCTTCTTCTCCCGGCCTTCGGTGCATTGAGCCCTTTTGGCATTATTTTGATGGCTTTGGCGTGTGCTTCCACGGATCGTGCTAGTACGGTGAGTGGGTCCCCAACGGATCGTGGTTTCTTCCTGGAGAATTTCTTCAAATCTCCTCATCGGGACGGGCCCAAGTTCTCTATTTTGGAGATCACCGTTCCTGGACGGGCATGCGTGAGTGGTGATGCACCTATGAGGATTTGGGGTCCTGTCACTCCCAGGGAATTTTGTTGTCTCTGACTTTTACCAAATGGGTCCCGGGATCGTATCTCCGGGAGACAGTTGTTGTAGGAGACCCCGTGAGCATGAGTCGATCTTTACGATAATGCCTTCCAGCATCCTCACTGTTGCAGGATAGGTTATTGGTTCGTCGTTGCTCGATACCTCGGGTACTCGCTCGGAGCAAGGAGATATTTTGGGTGTTGCTGCCTCGAGAGTCTCCGGGCGGCTCTGTAGCTGAGAGATAGCCAAATGATGTTCCAGCAACATTTCAAAAATAATATGAAGGTTAACTTCCCATTCTACCGGGGTTGGGATTTTTCGGGCTTCCTGTTGGTTAGCGTGTTGCGCGCCGCCATTGGAGTGAAAGACTTTGTTACCCTGCAGTGCAGCGTATGAATCTGCGTCTGCTCAAACCGATCTAGATGCATTATCGAGGTCCTGTGGTGTTGCGCCAACCGTTAGGACAGTCATCTTGTTTTCTTTGCAATTTTTGGGGTTATCATCCTCGATTTCCCTTATCGAGCTGATTATTAACCTGAAATCAAAAGATCTTGGGAAAGAAAAAGTGTGAAAGATATCATGCGTTTGAGTGATGAAATTAGCAAGAAAATAATCAGTATTATTTTTAGCCCCACGGTGGGCGCCAAACTATTTACCGTGAAAATGGTAACAACAATTAAATTTATAAATGGGATTCTAAAAATACGTGATCTATTCCCGATCTAGTTTGTAAGGGTGATTAGTGCTAAAACATGGAGTAAAGCAGTAAAGATCGAGTTAGCCAAAGCGATAATCGAACCAGTAAGGGGACATTCCCAGGCTTAGTGCAAGCCAGTGGGTACCTCGGGAGCGGGCCTCGAGGCTACTCGATCTTATTGAGGGTAGTCGGGAAGGGGATAACAGGCAAGAATATAGATAAACAAGGCTTTATACCATCAATATTGAGCTAAATGATGAAGAACAAATAAAGAACAATAAAATGCTAGAGCGACCTCGGGGTCGAAGAATACTGATAACTTAGAAGAAAGAGAGAGAGAGAAAGAGAGAGAGAGAGAGAGAGAGAGAGAAAGAGAGAGAGAGAGAGAGAAAGAGAGAGAGAGAGAGAGAGAGATAGAGAGAGAGAGAGAGAGAGAGAGAGAGAGAGAGATTATTGATTATTGGAGAAGTGGAGAAACATCAGTCCCTTACAAGGTGGGGTGAGTCCCCTTTATATAGGAGAGGGGACTCGGTAAGGTACGTATATATCATTTACAAGAGTAGAAAGATGGGACGTCCTAACACAAGTCCTCTCAATAGGTTGTAGATAGACTAGTCCTGTCAGGTGTAGCCATGTGCTTCGGAGACCTCTTTTCTCACCCTAACCTCGGGCCACGCTTCCTTCGATTCAGACCTCGATGAGCCCTGAGGCCGAGAACTCAATCGTGGCCTTCCACCCTTGGGGCCTCGGGGTCTTGGGGTCTCGGGGGAGGCTTCCAAAATTGTCTTGATTGCAAAAATCAAGTCTTCTAATTTTACCACGTACAGGTTGGTACCCTGTATCACTAGGAATGAATGTAACCAGGGGTTGGTACCCTGTATTACTGAAAAGAAATATAACCAGGGGTTGGCACCCTATATTAGTAGAAGGGAATGTAACCAAGGGTGGTACCCTATATCACTAGGAATGAATGTAACCAGTGATTGGTACTATGTATTACTAGAAGGCAATGTAACCAGGGGTTGGTATCCTTTATTACTGAAAAGGAGTGTAACCAGGGGTTGGTACCCTGTATCACTGGGAAGGGATGGAACCAGGGTAGTTACCCTGTGTTACTGAAAGGGAATGTAACCAGGGGTTGGTATCCTGTATTATTGAAAAGGAGTGTAACCAGGGGTTGGTACCATGTATCACTAGGAAGGGATGTAACCAGGGATTGGTACCCTCTATTACTAAAAAAGAATGTAACCGGGGGTTGGCACCCTGTATTACTAAGAAGAAATGTAACCCGGGGTTGGCACCCTGTATTTCTAGGAAGAAATGTAACCAAGGGTTGGTACCTTGTATTACTGGAAGGGAACGTAACCAGGGGTTGGTACCCTGTATTATTGGAAAGGAATATAACCAAGGGTTGATACCCTGTATTACTGGTAAAGTGCTAGACCCCCTTAGGCGAAAGGATTCTACCTGAGTTAAACTACGTAAAACTGCCTGAGCAAAGAGTACTTCCACCTGGAACTATGGGCTGGATCCCCCTAGGCGAAAAGGTTCTACCTGAGTTAAGCTACAAAGATGGGAGGTGCGAATAGCAATGATGCATGCTGAAAATAAAAGAAAATTGAGATCTTAAGGAGCTTACATTTGGTGACATTCTTCCTTTGAGAATTGCAATTCTGCACTGCTTTGTTCCTGCTTCAAACAAAGAAAAATTTTTGAGTTTTTAAATTGGTGGTTGGTTTGTGGCCTTGATGCCCTGTTGTAGTTCTAATTCACGACCACTCTGATGTTGAAAAATGATTCTTTCAGTGCGGTACCGAGGTGCTCGAATACTCTGTATTGCATTCTGGAGACCTAATTTTCCTATGTTGCCCAAGACTTCTTCATACTCGGGTGTCCATGGTACCGCTAACCCTTGTCCCTAAGGCCAAAAAAAAATTCCCTTTAAAATCAAACTCAATTGTCTTGCACCCAGTACCAATTTGTGTCCATAGAGCTTATCAACTTTTCTCATGAAATAGGTCTTGCTTAGGCAGCCTTTCAGTTTCTTTGAGACACTTTATTTGTCTTATAAAATGAGATCACAGATGGATTCATGCCTTCGTCAATGCCATTTATGCCCCAAATTGTGCTCGATATTACGGGGAAACTGTAGCCAGTTTTGCAGCCATTTCATTGCTTCACTTTTGATGCAAGATTAGACCAAACGGGACTCAAAGAAAAATTATGGGTAAAAACAAAAGAATAATTGAAACTGAAAAAGAACTGTGCTTAAACAATAGGTGCCCCTTTTGGGGAAAGGAATAGGGACACTTATCTGGAAGAATGTGGCAACTTCAATGAATCATGACATGCATTTTGGACTGGACGCCTGATCCGTCTGAGCTGTCTAATTCTCAAAATCCGTCGCAAATTTTCATCTTGAAATTGTCTTGGTTGTGCTTATGCCAGAGTATCGAAGACCCTCATTCGGCTAGTAGCACCCTTTGTGGGTTTACTCTAACTAACCTCTCTCATTTCTCTATTCATCGCCATCTTATGGTGCCTATATGAGTTTTCACCAATAAGACTCTCTCATTTTTTTGCTCACCGTCGCCTTATAGTGCCCATATGGGTTTTCACCGATAAGACTCTCTTATTTATTTTTTTTCTTTTTTTCTTTTTTTAACTATGATGTTGCAAGTGGAGGGTTGCTCGACGCCCTTGGCATGAGGACTTCAAATATTCTCAAAGATCGATCAGAAGTTCCTAATAGGGAAAAGATGAAAAGAACCTTGAATTGAATTACAACTTTTGCAACCGTTTTTATAGGTAAAACCGTAAAATAAAACAAACTTCTACCCTAATTTTGGAGTATAAGGAATATGGATATTTTGTTATGATGGGAACGAACCCAGGGTAAGGCTACCTAGGTATCCTTTCAGAATCAGGTCAGACGTAGTTCAATGACTCGGAAGATTTGTTGTTTGGATTTTTTCTTTTTTTCCTTTAATTTTCTTCTCTTTTCTTACCGGTACATGGGTTCCAGAAGGTGAAAAACAAATTAGACAAATACAGCTCAAAATTGTTAACAAAAGAGTGACACCTATTTGGAATAGCGAGCAAATGATAGCCTTCGTCATCTCGATCTAAGAAAATCAATGTGTGAAAGTTCTACGGTGGGCATATATTAAACATAATATCTTTTGACCGCATATGCATTAATATTCATGTCTGGTACCCGTCCTTCTTCATCTTCAAAGTGCAAATCCCCTTTTGATAACACTTTCTTGATAGTGTAGGGTTCTTGCCAGTTCGGTGCGAACTTTCCTTTAGCTTCAACTTGGTGCAGTAGGATGCGTTTCAAAATGAGTTGGCCTACCTCAAAGTGCCTTGGACGCACTTTCCTGTTGTAAGCGCGTGCCATTCTTTGCTGGTATAATTGTCCAAAACACACTGCTGCTAGCCTTTTTTCATCAATCAACATTAGTTGTTCTAATCGGGTCTTGACCCACTCAGTATCTTCAATCTCTGATTCCACAGTGATTCGGAGAGAGGGAATTGCGACTTTTGCTGGTATTACAGCTTCAGTTCCATATACAAGAAGATAATGAGTTGCACCGATAGATGTACGAGCAGTCGTGCGGTATCCCAAAAGAGCAAAAGGCAACTTTTCATGCCATTGTCTAGAACCTTGGATCATCTTCCTAAGAATCTTCTTGATGTTCTTGTTCGCCGTTTCAATGTCTCCATTGGCTTTCAGCCGGTAAGGGGTAGAATGGCGATGCACAATTTTAAATTGCTTGCATACCTCCTTCATCAAATGACTATTTAGATTAGCTATATTCTCAGTGATAATGATCTTTAGGACACCAAAGCGATAGATGATGTTATAATGAACAAAATCTACCACTGCTTTCTTGGTGACTACTTTGAAAGTGAGGGCCTCCACCCACTTGGTGAAGTAATCAATTGCAACCAAAATGAATCTATGCCCATTTGAAACCTTTGGTTCAATTGCCTAATAACATCCATTCCCCTAGCAACGAAAGTTGAAGGAGAGGACATGGGATGCAAATCCGAAGGAGGCGAGTGAATCAAGTCACCATAAATCTGGCAATGGGGACACTTACAAACAAAATTGAAGCAATCTCGCTCCATAGTAAGCCAATAATATCCTGCCCGTAGAATCTTCTTCTCCAAAACATATCCATTAATATGAGGTTCGCATACCCCCGAACGTACTTCACTCATGATTCGCTCAGCTTCTGTGGCATATATGGATCTTAACAAGTTTAAATTCGGGGTCCTTTTGTACAAAATTTCCCTATTTAGGAAGAAACCATCGGCGAGCCGCCTTATAGTTCTTTTTTTTATCTCCTTTGGCATGCTCTGGATATTCTCTTGTTTTCAGGAATCATTTATGCCATGATACCATGGTTCACCATCTGGTTCTATCTCAATTGTATTGCAGTAACCGTGTTGATTCCAAACTTGGATTTCTAGTAGATCAATATGAGTGTTGCCTGGATAAGGGAGCATCGAGGCTAAAGTAGCCAAGGAATCGGCTAGCTCGTTGTGAAACCTGGGAATGTACCTGAACTCGATGGATTTGAATCTTTTGCTCAAGTCTTGCACATATTGTCTGTACGGAATAAGCTTGATGTCTCGAGTCTCCCATTCACCTTGGGCTTTCCATATAAGCAAGTTGGAATCTCTCATAACCAATAGTTCTTGCATATCTATATCGACGGCCATTTTCAGACCTATGATGCAAGCTTTATATTTTACCATATTATTGATACAGAAGAACCGAAGTCAGGCTGTTACAGGGTAATTATGTCCAATAGGTGAGATAAAAATTGCCCTGATCCCAACTTCTTTGATATTGACAGCCCCATCAAAATACATTTTCCATACAGAGTTATCGTCTGAAACTACTTCCTCTATTGAGTTGACCTCTTCATTTGGGAAGTATGTGCTAAGCGGCTTGTACTCATCATCAACTGGATTCTCTGCCAAATGATCTATCAAAGCATGAGCTTTCATTACGGTGCGAGTGACATAGACCATGTCGAACTCTGTGAGCAGGATTTGCCATTTTGCAAGCCTGCCGGTGGGCACTGGCTACTTCAAAGGATCTATTCTGGATATAAGGTAAGTAGTATAGGCCAAAAGATAATGCATCAACTTCTGAGCAACCCAAGTCAAGGCACAACACGTCCTTTCTAAAGGGTGTACTTAACCTCATAAGTGGTGAACTTGCTCAAATAATAAATCGCCTATTCCTTTTTGCTTGTTGCATCTTCTTTCCCCAACATGCATCCAAAGGAATTATCCAACATCGATAGATATAAAAACAGAGGCCTACTAGGTTTGGGTGGGGCCAGTACATAGGGTTTTGATAGAAAATCTTTGATCCTATCAAAAGATTTTTGGCAATGGTCCATCCACTCGATAGAAACATCATTTTTCAGCAACTTAAAGATGGGCTCACACGTGGTTGTGAGTTGAGCAATGAACCTACTGATGTAGTTCAACCTATCGAGTAAACTCATGACTTCTTTTTTGTTCTTCGGGGGTGGAAAATCTCGAATGGACTTTATCTTAGTTGGATCCAATTTGATTCCTCTACGGCTGACTATAAAACCACGGAGTTTCCCAGATGGAACCCCAAATGCACACTTGGCTGGATTGAGCTTGAGGTCATACCTTCGAAGTCGTTCAAAAAACTTCTTCAAATCGCGCACGTGATCAACCTATGTCTTTGGTTTTATGATGTCATCATCGACATATACTTCAATCTTTTTATGCATCATATCGTGCAAAATAGTGGTCATGGCCCTCATATAAATTTCCCCTGCATTTTTCAAACCGAATGGCATGACCCTGTAATAATAAGTACCCCATGGAGTGGTGAAAGCGGTCTTTTCTGCATCATCCTCATCCGTTAGAATTTGGTGGTACCCAGCATAGCAATCCACGAACGATTGTATCTCATGCTTTGCGCAATTATCTACAAGAATGTGGATGCTTGGTAAAGCAAAATTATCCTTTAGACTTGCTTTGTTCATGTCCCTGTAGTCAACAAAGACTCTGATTTTTCCATCCTTCTTTGGCACATGCATAATATTTTCCACCCAAGTAGTGTATTGGACAACTCTGAACACATTGGCGCTCAACTACTTTATTATCTCCTCTTTGATTTTGTCACTCATGTCCGTTTTAAATTTTTGTTGCTTTTGTTGGACTAGTGGAAAATCAGGATACGTGGGAAGCTTGTGAACCATTAGATCGGCACTTAAACCCGGCATATCATCATAAGACCAAGCAAACACATCTCTGTATTCAAATAAAAGTTGAATCAAGGCATCTCTGGTTTGTTGTTCAATGTAAATGCTTATCTTCGTTTCTCTAACTTCTTCATGACTTCCGATATTAATTGGCTTAGTTTTATTGAGGTTAGGCTTAGGCTTGTTTTTAAATTGTTCCAACCTCTTGATACATTATTTCGATATTAGACAGCTTTTTAAGATCTGGGTGTAAATTCTGCATGCATGTCATGTTATTAAAGTCGATTAACAAAACTGAAATGGAAATAAAATGCCAAGAATTAGGAAAGGAAAAAATACAACAATTAATACGAAAATGAACTACATTTCATTGAATTTGAAAGGATAGAAAGGTTAACATCAAAATAAAACAATCATACTGAAATGTTTGGATTACAACCCTAAAAGTAACCTAAAAATACAAAATTAAGCTACAAAAGAAAACTACCAAGACTCCTTCCTTGTGGGGAGGGGAATTGCTTCCTAGTTGTTGAGCGTGGTGTCTGGGACAATTAGTTTCATATCGGCACGACTAGTGCCTTCACCAGCCGGGATCATATTCACTTCGGAAAACATCTGGCTGAGGCCATGGCAAATTTCATCAATGTTTGCCTGCGCTGAGGAATTTTGACTCTTTTAGAGTCGTGGCTTGACAAAAGTGTAGAAAATATGAGGGACAGGTTGTTGCAAGACACATCCATACTTTTTGCGGTGCTTCACTTTTTCTTCGTTTGCTTGTATTGACCTGCAGCCTAAACCATAAGTACCCTAGTTACTAAATGGATAAATGGGCATTGAAATTCCTTACAATGATGCCCCCAAGCCTTTTCCTGGCTCATAACCTTGTCTCAGCATAAGTACAACCACCATTACAGATGTGGCAAAAAGATGAGGATGTAGAATGGGCTTTCCTTCCTCAACATGGTCCACAACAACCACTTCAAAAGCATGATAGACAATGGACTCACACCTTTCCTTGGCCTCAATACAGTAAATTAACGGGTCTTTATAAATGGACGACTCATCTTCCCCATGAACAATAATTTCTTGCATGTCATGTTCAAATTTGAGCATCTGATGTAAGGTGGATGGTACAGCTCGGGCCATATGGATCCATGGCCTTCCAAGAAGAAAGTTATAATAAATGACCATGTCTACTACTTGGAAGACAATCTCAAAGTCAACCGACCCAATAGTCATGGTGAGGTTGATCTACCTAATGGTATCTCTTGCTGAGCCATCAAAAGCCTGTATGCAAACATTGTTGGGTTGGATTCTATCTGTATTGATATTTATGTTTTGCAAGGTAGAGAAAGGGCATACATCTACACTCGAGCCTCTATCAACCATGACTCACTTTACATAATGCCCCTCACATTTGACCATCAAGTGCAAAGCTCTATTGAGTCTGGCTCCCTCCTCGGGAAGTTCATCATTAGTGAAAGAGATTCTATTCACCTCAAAAAATCTACTGGACATCTTCTCTAACCGATTCACTATGGTCTCCTCTGAGACATAAGCCTCGTTCAGGATCTTGATTAGTACACAGACACACTCTTTTGAATGTAAGAGCAGAGATATTAGAGAGATTTGGGCGGGAGTCTTTCTCAGCTGGTCAATGATTGAGTAATCCTGAACTTTCATCTTTTTCAAAAACTCTTCCGCCTCTTCTTCAGTGACTGGTTTCTTTATTGGCAATTGGCCTTCCTCAATTCTTCTGGAGAGGAACACCTCCATGATCGAGTCAAACCTCCAGTTTCCCCCCACTTCTTCTATGATTTCCTTGCCTTTGTAAGTCATCATAGTTTTGTTGTAGTTCCAGGAATGGTTTATATGTTTGTCATAGGGGGTTGCACGGCAGGTTTGATTATGATCGGCTCTATTATGCCATTCGTACCACCCTGATTCTGCTTTGTGTTAGGGTTTCCTCCAAGGACATATAACCTTGGGCTTGGAACATCGGATCAAACTTCCAACCTCGAGATTTTTGGAACAAATAAAGTTGCCTTGTTTGAGCTCTGGGAGCCTTTCACAATCAATGGCACATTTCGGCTGGGACTTACTTCCAAACTACTCCTTCTTGAATTTCTCCCGCTATCATTTCTACTCGATCAACCGGCTTGTATTCTTGATCTCGGCCAATCATTCCCACAAAATAAACATCATTCTGTGCTAGTAAAGGGTTGTTGTCACATTAGGAGGATCATCGCCATTCGTCACTATAATAAATTTTTCAAAAATGAGTCTTTCTATTGCTCTTTTCAGAGTCCAACAGTCATCAATGCTATGCCCCGGCGCACCTGAATGATATTCACATCTAGCATTTGCTTGAAATCCATGTGAATCAAGATGTATATAGTGGGGAGATATGGGTCCAATCACGCCTATTTGCTTCAACTTCTGGAATAAACTAGAGTATGATTCAGTCAATGGAGTAAAAATTTTCCCCGGCCTCTGCTCTCGACCATAATCCGACTTGGGACGAGCATTGTAGGGTGCCTAAAAGTTTTGCTGCTGAGGCCGGGGGATCCTTGGAGCTGGTGCCCGTACTTGCTGATTAGGAGGTCAAGCATAGGATTAAGCATTGAACATTGTATACTACGGTGGGCCCATAGAGTATTGAGGAATTGGCGGGGGATAATAATGTTGAGGGTAGCTGGATTGCCCCCGCTAGACCCCGCTTTGAACTTCCCTGGATCCCGAAGTCATCATGGACCCTTAATCTCTCTTTTTTCTATTTGCAAAACTTCCCGACGCATTTTGGATAGCTTGGGTGGTGGCTTTGAGAGCATCTTGACTTACAATTTTGCCAGTCTTGAGGCCATTTTCGACCATCTCCCCTATTTTGATTGCTTCTGCAAAAGGCCTTTGAGTACATTACGTTTTGGAATAATCAGGCTCTTGAGCCTCTAGAAAAACAATGATCAACTCATGATTATCCATGGTGGCTTAACTCTAGCCGCTTTCTCCCTCCACTTGATGGCATACTCCCTAAAACTTTCCGTCAGCTTTTTCTTCATATTGGACAGGGAATTGCGATCTGGTGCAATATCAATGTTGTACTGGAATTGTTTGATGAAAGCCCGCCATGTCGTCCCAGACATGCCAGTAAGAGATATCTTGGTCAATGCACCATTCAGAAGCTACCCCCACAAGGTTATCCCCAAAATAAGCCATCAGCAATTCTTCTTTTCCACCTGCACCCCTCAACTGATTGCAGTACCTTTTCGAGTGGGCAATATGGTCGTCGTGTCCATCACACTTCTCAAATTTTTGGGTCCTGAACCCTGGTGGAAAATAGATGTGAGGGAACATACATAGATCACTGAATGAAACACTTTTGTGACCACCTTGTCCTTGTATGTTCTTTATGTTTTGTTCAAGACTTTTCATTTTCCTGTCTATCTCATCTAGCTCTCTCGTCTTTGCAGGATTTCCATTTTCCACTGGTGACTCGTACTGAGGAGTCTGATTGTAGGGAGGTGAGACCCTGAAAGCCATACTTGGGGAGTAGTATTGGCCATCATAAGCCTTGGGTGGTGGCTCGTTGTTTGGCCTCGTCATAGTAGGTGGTGGCGGGATTGTAGATGCCGGTATGCCATACATGGCGAAAGGGGTCTTCCTAACCGGTGCGATTGGATATTGCATAATAGAGGTATCGAGGGCAGCATGGAGGCTGTAGTTTGGCACATACCTGGTGGTAGAATATGATCGCTCGTTGCATGGAGCGGTGGTTGAGTAGCCAGGGGTATGGTGGAAGTTCCCTCTGAAAGACCCCAGGGTGGAGGTTGACCGGAAACCCAAGCTTGATAAAAATCTGATAGTTGTTGTCTCAATTTTCTAATTTCCTCAAACTCTTGCTCAACCGACTGACCTTGGGGGTTGTCACTGACCAAATCGATTTTATCATTGTTATCCATTACCTCTGTTCCCTAAGATCTTGTGAAGTAATGATGTGTTTACTACAAACCAACCATATTAAGCTTACTATATAAGAGGCAACAATGTGTCACGGTTAAGCATTCTACAGATAGGAATCACACGTAAATATGCTATGCTCCTAAAATTATCACCATCTCTAACATGCTTTTGGAAGGCTTCATATTTCATTCCGGCTTATCGGTTTGTTGCTTATTGAAGCTCTTATTTCCTTCTCTCTCTTTTTTCGTTATTCCTTTCACTCACCTTATTTTGATCCCTCACTTTAGAGTCATTGAAATATATTTGATCGAACCTTTTGGGGGTTGCCTATGTATCATATCACCGCATGAATCAGATGATTACATAGTTCAAGGATGTAAGACACTTGATTGATTTTTTTGTTTTGTTTTTTTAATATTTACAAAAATAAAATCTCTTTTTTTTTTAATTTTCCAATAAGAAAACACTTTTTTTTGGTTTACAACATTTTTCAAATTAAAATCTTTTTGATTTTCAATATATATATATGTGTGTGTGTGTGTGTGTGTGTGTGTGTGTGTGTGTGTGTGTGTGTGTGTGTTTGTGTTTTTTGGGTACAAGACATTGAAATGAAAATGCGTAAAGAAAACTACAACAATCTCGACAGGACTGAAACAAACGCCACAAAACAAAAGTCACAAACAGACTCCCTACAGACTCAAACTAAAAATACACATACTAAAACATCTTAGAAAGTGAATGTAATAAAGAAACTCTAAATTTGCAGACTATCCACTTGACATCATCTCGATTGGGGCTCTCCCTGCCCTAATTGGTTGGACATATCTCTGTACAAGGCCTTCAAGTCTGTAGCAATGTTGCGATCGAGGTTGACTGCAGAATCGATAAATATTTTCTTTTTCATTTTCTCACAATATGCGCAACCTAGAGTGGTGTACTCAGCTTCTCAAGTATCCTCCTCTTGACATTCTCCTGGAACGCAAACATGCCATTGATTTGCCACCCACGGGCATCGGCCAAATTCAGTGCATCTGCCGCGTTGTCTAATGCTGAGTTCCTTTGTTTCATAGCTTCTGTCAAGTCATTTTGTAGACGTTCGATTACCTCATGATAGTGACGTTTCTCTATCTCGAGTTCAGCTAGTTCGTGATTCTTACTTGACTTAAATTTCTCCCTTTGGAGATCAAACTCCATTTGTTGGTGGTGCACTACTTTCTCGACGATGCTCATGTATTCTTGTAGCCTGTGTATTTTAGAGAGTTGACGCCTCTCAACTTTATTTAGGGCCGACTTGACCCTGTATGCCAATTGTTCCTCCAAACATGTCAGGTTCATACGAGCGATCTTTAAGTCCTTATCCATAACCTGTAGGGAGGCTTGGTAGTCTTTCTTAACCTCTAACCGGATCTGAATGATATTGGCCTGATATTGGGCTTGTTGTTGGAAGATGGCTTCTTTGGCTTGCTCTAGTTCTTGCTTCAACATTTGTACGACAAGGTGGTCACTTCTTCTTCTGTTGCACCCTTCTGTCCTATCTGCAAATGATGAAGGGTCGTGAAACCAAGCAAGGTACCCGGGGACCACCTCTCCTCTGTCGTGATCTCCTACCATATTACGGAACTCAGAAATTCTGATCCCAAACCAACTTTTCATGACTTCCTTGTCATCGGCTGGCTCTTTCATAGAAATGCCATATGCGAACTACCCATGTCCCATGTTGGTGATATTTTTAGCATTGTCCTAACTGGCGCATTACCCGAAGCGGAGCATAAGGTTGGACGCCATTTTGTCCCATTAATATCAGAAAAGGTTGATGAGAAGATTAACAAATAACGTCTTTTGCAGAAGACTAATGGTAATTCCAAGTGATTCGGTCTACAGTCAAGGTAAGAAATAACTCTTTCCAAGCTCCAATTCCTTTAGAAAACTCACATGTTTCGATCCTCTCTTCATGATTTTGAACAAAATTGGACCAATGCGGGTTGAAGTTATCGATGACAAGGTGACGGTAGAAGTGTTCCAAAATCCACATTTGCAGCAATATGTTGCAGCCCCCAAAAAATTTTTGTCCCTCTCGGCACTTGGTCAAAGCCAGGAACATATTTGAAAGAATCATAGGGACAAGAGTAGGTTTTTCCATGGTAGTCAAAAATTGCACTACCCCAGCTAATCGAATGTCGATATTCCCCTCTACATCTGGAAAAACCATACGGCCCAAAAATTCAACCATATAGGCAAAGAGCCTGTGCACCTTCCATGTTTCTATGTCTCCGTTGTTTTTGAGTTGACCCAAGTTGTTTTCAAAAGCATCTTTATCGATGCACCTATCAAACAGAAATTTCAAAGTGACCCATCAATCGGATAACCCTTGGTACTCTCCACGATTGATCTTTAAGAGTTCCAGAAATTTGCATGCCTATACTCTCTTTGGTGCTATAGGTCTACCATGGGGAAGATATTGGCCTTTTCCCATGATGTTTGCGACCTCTTCGAGTGTGGGCGTCATTTCACAATCATTAAAGAGAAATACGTTATTATCCGGGTCCCAGCAGAGAATTAGAGCTTCTATCACATTATTTTTTGGTTTAATCTCTATTATGAGAACCAGATGTCCCAAGTAGCATTTTATTTGTCTTTGTTTATGACCATTTATATCATTCCACAAAATTGATAGAAGTGTGGGTACCTCATCGACAATAAAAAATTGTGGGTTCTCCTCATCCATAGGCCGCTGGTCAGATTGTTCACTCGTTGTACTCATGTTGTACCTACACAACGAGAGAACGATTAGGGCCTATCTAGACATAATTGACACACAAATACCAAGTGTCTTGATCCTTTGACTCGCGGACATTAATGTTGGACTCAAATGAATGTCATTGTGCACACTGAAATATTCTTTTTAAAAAAACAAACAAGAGTTTTGATTATGGAACACAAGCGGATATTCCATTTGGAGATGACCCTATTTCAAATACCGGTCAAATATGACTCATATGATCAGTATTGACTGGCCCATCCAATTCAAACGGAGAAAAAATGAGCTCTAGACAGGTTACCTAGGTGCCCAATCTCAAGGGTGAAACATATGTGCATGCAGTTTGAAAAAATATTATTTGAGAGGAACCATCTACTCTAGGAAGATTTTGATAAAACAGCGGGACATGAGGAGACCTAAAAAAGAAACAAAATGGCTATTTTAACATAAACAGGGCTTCAGCACATCCTAGGAAGGTTTCAAAGTTGTCTCAGAAAAAATGGTTGGCCGCATGAGTGAAATAATAAATAAAAAAAAGGATAAAAATAGAAAAATTAACTATTTTTACGAAAACAACCCTTCCGCGCTCTCGAGAAAGGTTTTAAGGCCTTCTTGACAAAAGGGACCGGACATAGGGGCAAAATAGTAAAAATTACTGAAAAGGAGGGAAATGGTTATTTATTTGAAAATAGCCCTTCGGTACTTCCGAGAAAGATATTAGGGTCATATTGGAAAAAAATAACCGGATGCAATGACAAAATGATAAAAACGGCAAAACTATCGATTTATTATTATTATTTTTAAAAAAATATTATCGAAAAACTGATTTTTGAAAACTTTTGCAAAAATGGAGGCCGGACCCGATGGGTTCAGACCCGTGTAGTTCAAACCAAGACTAAAACTGACCAATTTGTAAACCTTATTCCGACCCACTTTTCAAATTTAGAAAAAATTGGGTGCCTGTATTGATCCGGGGGTAATGATTTTTTATTCTTTCCCTCAACTCCACTCTAATTTTTCTAAAGTCGGTCGATAATATAAACAATCCTTCCAAATGATGTAGCAAGTAGCACATAAATGAACATGATGGTCTCAAAAGGGTACATGTCCTATACGAGCCTGACCCTTGTGTCGAGCTTCGCTAAGTTGAATGATGCAACAAAAACGATCCTACTAGGGATAACCAGGCATGTGACTTGTTCTTCTAGGTTTTTAAATCTTACAGGAGAAGGTATCTAGACCTGGCTTACTCGGACATACAACCCAAGCCAAGGAGCGTCAGCGTGCCGGCCGTAGAACGGTTCTAGCTTTACTGGCTATTCTCCCCGCCTAAACATGTGTGACTAAATCCTTCACGAGGAGTAGATCTACACACTGGCTTTATCTCAGACAGAAAATTTTGTAGAGTTGTTCAGCACACACAAGACTATTACTTATCAGAAGATTCAGATGGGGTGCGAGAGAAGACAATTTATATATACAGTTAAAATATTATTAAAACAGTAAATGAGCGACAATTAGCACATTAGGATCACATACACAGTAATATCCAAAAATAATAAAAGCCAAAAATTAATCAATGTACAAGCTTAAATTCTTATAATTTTCCACCAGAGTCGACAGAGATGTCATGCCCTTTTTTACCCCCGCAAAAGATATATTATGTGCGGATTGGTGTGAGTTAAAGAGTTTTTCCAATTAAAATGATAAATTTGAGTAGTAATTATTTTATTTACAAAATTGCCACTTGGAGTTGGTTTTTTGGTATTCCAAGTCACCTTTTATTTGAATCTCTGGTCAAAGGAAGGTTTACTCTATTTTTATTGGTCCGCGAAAATAGAAGAATGGGTAAGGAATTCGATTGACCAGGGAGAAGGTATAAGGCACTCCCCGAATCTCGTGGTTCTAGCACAGTCGCTTTTATTGATTATAAGATGACTTGAATTATTTTCGGATAAAGTATTTTTATTCGCCTTGCATTATTATTATTTATTGTCGCTTAATAATTAATAATTTTGGCCTAGGAGTATGCAAACACACAAGGTCCTTATTGATTATATGTACTAAACCAAGGAACGTGTCGGTACATATGATTTAAATACAATTAATATTAAAGAGTCAAAGAGCGGAAATACACACATGACTACTTTATTAAATAAATATCGATCAAGGATCGTGTATGAATACATGGTCTACATCTCAAACGTGCCTAAAATTGCCTATCGCTTAAATTGATTATTAGAAATGATTAAGTAACATGTTGTTTTAATTTAATGGAAGGGTGTAATCTAATTGATTTAGAATTTTTCTTTCCTACACTGTCAATGGGATGAGTACACGCCTAAACTTAGCTAAAGGTTCAGTCATGATTAATAAGAAACTTTTAATATGAAATGAGACTAAGTGTAATAAATAATAAGTAAAAAATATTAATAAATAAACCATTTAAAGATCACATTAATTAAACTTATACTACTACTTTTTATTCTTTAAATTTGACCATAGCATATCTGGCTGAATCATAAAACTATTTCAATGAAAAAAAAAATTAAAATTCTCCTCTTTATTTACTATACAAACAAACAGGTTTACAACATCAATCTAAGCTAACCTTAAGAAAAAAAAAACCTTTAAACTGGACTAACAGAGAAAGGGATATCCCAAATAAAGGTCTCAAGCCACTCTTGAATTGAATCACTGACATTTACTTGAAACACAAAACAAAAGCTTTAACTGAAACATAAACTAAAGGAAAACAAATAAATATATTTGAACAGACATTAGTAGGCTAGAGTTACTTGCTACAAATCCTCATGAAGGTGCTCAAAATGAATATAAATTTTTTAGCACTCAAGCTTTATGCCGAAATTGAAAACTAAAAGCAGTTAGCATTTACACATGGATAGGCCTTTTCTCATCATTCGTAGACAAGAGAAAAATGACCTTAGACCCTCTGTATTTGTTTGTTTAACACATTTAAAATGTCATTTTAAAAGGACAATTTGCCTTGATACTAAGCACTTTAGCCATTTTAATATGCGCATGGATATCTGTTTAACTATTAAAGAAAAACTTGAAATTCAGGAACCCAAGTAACAAATTGAGCCATGAAAATATTTATCCTTTCACCTTCCAAGGAACAAAGCCAACTTCAAATGTAAATAAGCACAGATAAGAGAACCTGACTTCAAATCCAATACTACTTAAAAAAGAAAAAAAAACTGCTAACAGTAAGAGTAGAAGCTTTCAACTATTCTTTTCCAAAGTGAAAACTCAACTTAAGGAAATAAAGATGAACCAAAAATCCGTATTTTAGCACGTAAATCTGCTCGAGATATAAGACCCAACTAGAGAAACAATCATCCAGTATTCGTCTCTTTTCCTTTTATCTAGACAACACTGGAGTATGCTAAAACACATGTCATGTCCATTAATATTGAAAAATCTGTATTACAGAGGTTTAAGGCTTACCTATGTTGCAGAAAAATCAAAACACAGCAGTGAGAAAATCCAACCAACAGCAACTCAAACAACAGCAGAAAGCAGCTCAAGAATCTCCGAAAATGAACCCAGAAATAGCAGTCTTTTTTCAAGGAATTACACCAGAAAATAGACTTTTAAAGGCACTAGTATTTCATGGAATGTCTAGAATGTGTAAGATGTATTTTTTTAGAGTAAAAGAACTCCTCTTTTTATAGGGGGAGAAAAGACCTTGCGACAGATTTTGTTTGGCCAAAAATATGTCCAAAATAATAGATTTTTGATCAAAAATCTGTTCAAAACCAGAATTTTGTCCAATGAAAAAATTTTCTTACAAAGTGTGGACAGAATTTTGGAGTATTGCACCCCTAACAGTCCCCAAACGGTAAAAAATAAACTAACAAAGGCCCTACACTCAAGTACCTTCTACTATCCTCACAAACCAATATCAAACTAAATTATTGTTTCGAACTAAAAGGTGCAAAATTAGATAACTAGACTTGAACCATCAAACTAACAAAATAACCTAATGATTACAAACAAACAAAATATGTAGTTAAGGCCTTAAACTAGTTAGATTAAATATAGACAAAACTAGAAATAATGAACATGAAATTGGAACTTAACAACCAAGGCAACGAAGGATACATGTTGATAATGGAACAACTATCGAGTTGAATGAAACAGGAAATAAAAAACGAGATTAAACACGAAGTACCGATCACTAACAGATTTTGAACTAAAGTAAAATACCAAAATTAATCACAAAACCAGATTTGAACTAAAGCAAAATGCCAAAATCAATCGCAAAACCTGAATATTAGTGAACTTCGCCAATTACAAATAGCTAATCAGATTTCAAAAGTGATTAACAAAACCGATTGACTAAATAAAATGTAATGACAGAGTAAATGACTAACTAATACATGATTCGAAAGCATTAAGTAACGAGTAATATCGATGATCTTTAATAAGACTAACACGAATTACTGATCACAGATTAACAATAATAGAACTACAAACAAACGGCAGGTAAATAGAAAATCAAAAACTTAGAGAAAGGATTAGGATTTGACCTAAATGCTCAAGCTTCAAAGCAATAGTACAATACAACTCGATGGTGGATCGCTCTCCACGCCTCTTTTTCTCAATGATAAATGCCAAACAATACCCAAACTTTGACGAGACAGAGCTGAGTCCAACATTTTATCAAAGAGAAAGAGAGGCAACATGGTCGTGCTCATGCTAGAACAGAGGCTCAGCGATGATAAAGAAGCGGCAGCCACGGTCGCAATAGTGGTGGGGGGTCAGGCGGCGGTGGTCGGGTTTCGGAGGTGAAATTAAAGGGAAAGTGTAGATCTCCTAGTGATCTACACGTCTATGTGAAGTTTTTAGGGTGGGTCATTGGATTTTCCATGAAATCGGAGAGAGGAATAAAGGGGAGGCTACCTAGGGTTTCGATTTCATCGAATTAGAGGGAGGTTTTGAAGGTATGGTGCTAGGATTCGGAGAGAGGGTAATAAGATGAAGAGAACGGTGTAAGTTGGGTGGTATTAGGAGCACCACGTAGCGGCGGCGCACGGCGGAGACAGCGGGGAGCGGCAGCGGCTTGAAAGAAGGTGAGAGAGAGGAGAGAGTGAAGATAGATGTCTCTAGGGTATGGTTAAATGACCAAAAATCTAATTTTTGTAGATTTTTGGCCCTTTTATTCGGAAAGGGAGATGAAATGAGGTCCGTTGGATTGAAGGGATTGAATGGATGAGATTTTTTCCCAGCTTCATTAAGTGAAATGACGTAACTTTATTATGAAACTACGTTGTTTTGATCTGGGTCTTGGCAAGCCAACATTTGGACTGGGTTGGCTGATTTGGGCCGCCAATTTACCTCAAACTCGGCCCAATTTGGATGAAACATAACGGAACCGAATCCCTTGAACCTCATGAAAATTAATTAAACTAAAGTCTTAATTCAAAATCTACAAATATACATATAATAATCCTACAAAATAAAAAATAATATAATATATGTAAAAGAAAAGAAAAAAAGCAAAAATTAGGCATTACACTCGACCCATTCATGTTTAACCCATTTTGAAAAGTTGCCACCACCATTCCTTCTGATACGTTTGGCACGCTTGTTCTAACTCTGATGAACTAGGCGAGGAAGTCCCGGAGTCCCTCGCCAGGTGATTGTCTAACAGCGAATATGTCATTCACCATGGCCTCCGCCTTCTTAGCCCCGACGTGGACGGTGACAAACTTGTCGGCCATTTTCTCGAACGTTGTTATTGAATTCGCTGGTAATTGTAGTACCATGTTAAGGCTCCCCCTATTAGGGTTTCACCAAACTTCTTCACCAACACTGATGGTACCTGCTCTTTTGAGAGGTCGTTGCCTTTTATTGCTGTGACGTAATGAATAATGTGATCTTCGGGGTTCGTTGTGCCATTGTATATCTTCAAATATAGTGGCATTTTGAAGGTTTTGGGTATGGCATGTGGGGATGCCTCCTCGCTGTACGGTTGTTCGACGAACCGACCGACGTCCTATTTTGGTAGTAGTTTCGGGGCGCCCAGTATCTTATCAACCCTTTTTTTATGCTCCCTCATTTGGTTGCGAAGCGCTTTATTCTTGTTCTCCATTTCTTCCATTTATTTAGAATGGCCGCAAGTGTGCCATTACCTGCATCAATAGCAGTGTGAGTGTTACCTATTGGGAGAGGAGCGAGAGCAGGTTTCTCGTTGGCGATTGATGTAGCATCTGCTTGTGCAGCGCTTTTACTCGCCCCTTGAACAGGCTTGTCGAGTATGTTGTTTAAAGTACTTGTCAACCACGTCTCTAGTAGTTTTTTCACTGTTGGTGGTGCTTCTTCAGTTGTGGACGTGGAAGCTCCCCTTTCGCGTGAAGTGGTTATACTTGCATGAGGGAGAGGTGACTCACTCCGTCTGGGTGTAGCGCTCGGCATCACATTCTCCTCGTCTTCTCTGTTAACCTCGTTGATGGTGTTCAAGAGGTTGGCAGTGACGTCTACTACTTCTTTCAGTCTTTTATCTCATTTTCCTTCCATTGCTAGTTCGTGCAAACGAGAAAAAGATGGTTGTTGTCGTTTTTTTTATTTTTTTTATCTAGAAGAAACTAAAATTTTAACTTGAAACTCCCCACAGACGCGGCCAAATTGTTCTACCAAAAAAGTGCTAAACCTTTTCTTAAAACGAATTAATGAGAAAATAGAAAGTGAATCCTAGTTAAATATAATAACCACTAGGTCTTACATTTAGATGTATTGATGATGTAGGGATGAATCCGAAAATGTTGTATACCAACTACAAATGCTCATTGTCAATGAATGTAGTAATAAAAGCATGCAATAAATGTAGATAATGGCAGTAAATATAATAAAAAGGAATTTATCACTCAAATGTTAGATGACTGGATGATTCTCCTTCTTAACAATAACATGGAGTAATAGAAAATGAAGATGGACAATGAATTTTTGGATTTTGTGAATAAAAAGCGTATATCGAACAATGTAATCAATGGACAAGACAAGCTTTTGTATATTCTTTGTAGTCAACCCTTTACAATGTGCTCTTATCAGAATAGTGAAGATCCCCCTTTTTGTTCTTTATTTATTTCGATTTATTGGGGATATTCCTAAGAAACCCTAAAAAGTGCAGCAGAAAGAATATCCAATGGAATATTCCTTCTTTCTATTCTAAACTTGTTCTACCGTAGCCTCCGTTCATTCTTTACTTGACCTCGGCATTAATCCTTCTTAAGACGACTCCTCGCCATTGTACGGTGATCGGTTTAATCCTCGACCGCGCCCATTTGCAGCTATTAAATCCAGTCCAAATCTTATGTGAACCCAAAATGCTTTGTAGACCGGCTGCCCTTTATTTTTGTTTTTAACCTTTTTAGATATTTAGCCTCTATCTACTTGGATGTAAAATATTTTACGTCGAGTACCCTTTTGTGTGAAAGATTTCTAACAAACTCACTCAAGAATTTTTGTGCGGTCAATAAACATGTAGTAGCAATTTTGAAAAGGAAAATAAATAAATTAACAATGCACAATATTGATAAGCAAATTCTAAAATTATTTGTGCGGCTCTAAAAAGTAACGATACCTATAGGAAAACGTATTTCATCAATTATTCGAATAAATGAGGCATGATTGGCTGCTTGCCTACTTTATATTGATATAAGCAAGTCTCATTTTGTGGGACTCTGTAAAATTGCTACTTGGGTTTCTTATTGATCCACCCAAAACCAACTCCCTTTCACGTTGAAGATAGTATGTATTAATTAAATTGGTGTAAAAACATCCGATGTAAATAAGTATTTATCTTCTTTTTCTCTATTTGAATTCTCCGATTTGCATTATTCCATTTGTTTCGTGAAAAAATGTTAAATGACAAGAAAAGGAAAATAAGTGAAATTTATGATAGTGAAAAAGGTAGCTATTATAGCAATCTGGTGCAACACTATTAAGCTTGTTAGGGGTTGTTTGGTATGATGGATAAGTAAAAATAAATTTAGGATAAAAATTTATTATCGTCTTATCCCTTATTTGGTTATTAATTTTGTGATAAGTTATTTCAGAACTAAAATAGTATCGAGATAATTTATACTTGCCAGATGATGGAATAATAATTCCAAGATAAAACAGTAAAATTGACAATCTCAAAATTAATACAACATACTAAACAGTTAATAAGAAATTATATCAATATAACTAATCTGAGCATAAATTGTCTTTAAAGTATAGAGTCTTGAGACTATTTTTGGGGGTTGATAAAGTACATTAGATGTCGAGAAAAAATAACGTTAAAAAAGTACTTCATCTATCCAAAAAATTGGTACTTTTTGCTTGCTGAGAGTCCATTTGACCAACTTTGAGAGTTAATTGAACTAGAGTAACCAACTTTTTCCAAATCAAAATAGGACATCGAGAAAATACATGAACCTGCAATAAATAGCAACTTTCATCATTTCAAAATAGTGATAAGTATACAATTTAAAATGACGATCAACTTTTACTTAGTTCATCAGAAAGCAAAATCTTAAAATTATGTGTCACTATTAGAACTAGGTCCAAAGCAGTTAGTGGTACATATATTGCTCGGATTCTTTAAATTTAAAAATATATGCGGCTGCATACCGAATTCTTCAAAAGTATTGTATTTTTGAAGGATCTGACACGAATGCAATAACATTTTGAAAAGTCCATGCTATATATATATATATATATATATATATATATATATATATATATATATATATATATATATATATATATATATATATATATATATATATATTTGTAAAACGACTCTTATGTACTTGTCCAATCATCACTTTTTTATTATACTTGGTATTTGTTGTAACCATAAAAAAGAAAAAGAAATAGAACTTTCCATTCTCGAAATAATTATCCATCGTCGCTATAAATGATTTACTAATTTTGGGAAGCTAAAATATTGACCAAAAAATAGGAAGCATAATAGTCGGTGCATATGTAGCTCACCCCTTTTGTGTAAAAAGAAAACCAAACTTTCCAAAGGATCCAACTTCAACCAAAGCATTAATAGCACAAATTTCTTACATGTCATGGTCGAGTGGCGACCTTCAATGTTATTTGTTGAGGCAACATAAGGACCAACACTTAGATTTCTAGTCTTTGTCATTATAATCTTTTCGAAAATAATTACTGAATGGAGAAGAATCAAAATATTTTTTTAAAAAAAACTTAAAATAAAAATGTTTTATGTTTGAAAAGTTTTCTTGTTTTAATTTCTCTAGCATTTTTTTTTCTTCTTAACAATATTATTCCGGTCAGCTTGCGCACATCTAGAATCAAAATTACACGCATAACGTGGTGTTAAAAAAAATACTACATATACCTGTCATTGGTTGCTTAAAGGTTTTCAAAGAGATTATAATGGTCCTGAGCCGCTCGACTCATTACCTTAATATTTCGCTAAAAGAGAAGAAGTCTTTCTTTCTACTTGTACTTTCCCTTTTATTCTACAATATTATTGAAAGTCGTTCACATTAGTGAGTGAAAAATGCAATAGTTTAAGAGTACGTTTGGCCATGAAATGTTTTATTTTTTTTCGAAATCAATATTTGGCCATAAAGTTTTCAATTTTCACCTGAAGATAAATTTAAAATTTTTTCGAGAATTTCAAAAGTCTAAAAAATAATTTTTTAGTATTTTCACCCAGATCACTCACAAAAATAAATAAAACAAAATTATATTCATGTTCAAGCACAACCATAATTTTCAAATTCCGTTTTTACTTGAAAGAAAATTTCACTTTTTCGGAATTTTACATTTTTTATGTCCAAACGTCCACTAAATTATTCGTGCATGCAATAGAGTGCACCTTTTAGGCTGTATAACCTGTGTTTTATTTTATTTTACTTTATTTGCTATTGTTTAAACTACTAAAGTAATTTTTTTGTTCTTTAATGAAAACCTTTGCGTCGTCAGCGCGAAGATTTTCGTTTTACTTAGTAGGCGTTTGGACATAAGAATCGTAAAATTTCAAAAAAAAAAAATTAAAAAAAATTCAAGTGAAAATAGTTCTTGAAAACAGGGGGCAGATTTACCTTCATCCAAGCTTCTTGATCGAAACTTAAAATAACATCAATGACCGTACAGTTGTCTTGTTTCTTTGGTCGAGCGCTGCATCTCGATAGCTCAGGTCGCGAGTTCGAGTTTTCAATTTCGACATGTAGGTTAACAAGTAATGCTCCGAAGGATTGAACACAACACCTATTTTACAGCACAACCACGAACAAAACCACTGAAGTAGTACTGTTTTTGTGCCTTCCATCTACCAAAGTACCTCAAATAGTATTATAAATATATTTCAAAAAGTGTAAATCCGTCGAGGCGAGTAATCGTAATATATTTGCATTATATGTTTTATTAATATGTGAATTATTTTTAAAAATACAATATTATTAAAATAATTTATTCACATATTTACTGTTTCAACATAGTCACCGTTTGCGAAAAATTATGTATACTCCTCTGTTGAAAATTAGAATTGTGTTTGGACATGAATATAATTTTGGGTTGTTTCTGATGTTTTGTGAGTAATTTGAGTGAAAATTTTGAAAAACGGCTTTTTGGAGTTTTTCAAATTTTAAAAAATTCAAAAATTTATCTTCAAGCTAAAATTGCAAATTTTATGGCCAAACACTAATTTCAGAAAAAAAGAAAAAATTCTTATGTCCAAACGGGCTCTTAATCACTTACCTAATCTCTTGTCCTTTTTCAGTTTGAGAGATGCTAATAATGGCCGATTAGTAAAGGTAAAAAGAAGAAGCTTCATGCTTAATCTTAATTAACTTTATAGGCTAATCATCGGTACAACCACTTTTCAGATTTAATTAATTAGTTAGTTCACTAAGTGCTTTATATTTCAAAAAGTGTATATCCGTGGAGGCGAGTAATCGTAATATATTTGCATTATATGTTTTATTAATATGTGAATTATTTTTAAAAATGCAATATTATTAAAATAATTTATTCTCATATTTATTGTTTCAATATCGACACCGCTTACGAAAAATTCTGTGTAAGCCTCTGTTGAAAATTAGAGTTGTGTTTGAACATGAATATAATTTTGGGTTGTTTCTGATGTTTTGTGAGTGATTTGAGTAAAAATTTTGAAAAACAGCTTTTTGGAGTTTTTCAAATTTTTGAAAAATTCCAAAATTTATCTTCAAGCGAAAATTACAAATTTTATGGCCAAACATTAATTTCGAAAAAAAAAGTAAAAAAATTCTTATGTCCAAACGCGCTCTTAATCACTTACCTAATCTCTTGACCTTTTTCAGTTTGATAGATGCTAATAATGACTGATTAGTAAAGGTAAAAAGAAGAAGCTTCATGCTTAATCTTAACTAACTTTAGGCTAATCATCGGTACAACCACTTTTCAGATTTAATTAATTAGTTAGTTCACTAAGTGCTTTATATTTCAAAAAGTGTATATCCGTGGAGGCGAGTAATCGTAATATATTTGCATTATATGTTTTATTAATATGTGAATTATTTTTAAAAATGCAATATTATTAAAATAATTTATTCTCATATTTATTGTTTCAATATCGACACCGCTTACGAAAAATTCTGTATAAGCCCCTGTTGAAAATTAGAGTTGTGTTTGAACATGAATATAATTTTGTGTTGTTTCTGATGTTTTGTGAGTGATTTGAGTGAAAATTTTGAAAAACAGCTTTTTGGAGTTTTTCAAATTTTTGAAAAATTCCAAAATTTATCTTCAAGCGAAAATTAAAAATTTTATGGCCAAACATTAATTTCGAAAAAAAAAGTAAAAAAATTCTTATGTCCAAACGCGCTCTTAATCACTTACCTAATCTCTTGACCTTTTTCAGTTTGATAGATGCTAATAATGACTGATTAGTAAAGGTAAAAAGAAGAAGCTTCATGCTTAATCTTAACTAACTTTAGGCTAATCATCGGTACAACCACTTTTCAGATTTAATTAATTAGTTAGTTCACTAAGTGCTTTATATTTCAAAAAGTGTATATCCGTGGAGGCGAGTAATCGTAATATATTTGCATTATATGTTTTATTAATATGTGAATTATTTTTAAAAATGCAATATTATTAAAATAATTTATTCTCATATTTATTGTTTCAATATCGACACCGCTTACGAAAAATTCTGTATAAGCCCCTGTTGAAAATTAGAGTTGTGTTTGAACATGAATATAATTTTGTGTTGTTTCTGATGTTTTGTGAGTGATTTGAGTGAAAATTTTGAAAAACAGCTTTTTGGAGTTTTTCAAATTTTTGAAAAATTCCAAAATTTATCTTCAAGCGAAAATTAAAAATTTTATGGCCAAACATTAATTTCGAAAAAAAAAGTAAAAAAATTCTTATGTCCAAACGCGCTCTTAATCACTTACCTAATCTCTTGACCTTTTTCAGTTTTGATAGATGCTAATAATGACTGATTAGTAAAGGTAAAAAGAAGAAGCTTCATGCTTAATCTTAACTAACTTTAGGCTAATCATCGGTACAACCACTTTTCAGATTTAATTAATTAGTTAGTTCACTAAGTACTTTATTCTTTATTTTATCTTTAAAAAAAGATTTATGGGTTAAGACATCTTTTAAAGCAGGTAAAATATCATTAGGTTGAGTCATCAACTCCACCAATCGGCAATTATAAGCTAATGGTTTCTAATCCTTAGGTCCACACAATTAGGTGAACTTGAAAGGAAAAAAAAAAAAAACTCACAAAAACTCAGAAAGGGACTCAAATTTATTGCCTTCTCTCTCTCGCTCTCTCTCTCTTCTCTCTCTGTATATATATAAAAGAGATATTTCAACCATTTTCATAATTGTATTGGAGAAAATCGAGTTAACATTTTGTGATGACCCGGCCAGTCGTTTCATGAGTTACCCCCGTATTTTTCCCATTTCTGCTTCTTATTGCTTTGTCTATCGGTTATATGTGTGATCAAGTTAATTGGCTTGGGTTCGGAAAGGATTTGGTAAGGTTTGAGACACTTCGTCTCTTTTGAGGAAGCTTAGGTTGGAAAAGTCAACCGGATATTGACTTGTGTGTTAGAGTGCTCGGATGTGCGTTCTGACGGTTTAGCTTCGGGAGGTGATTTGGGACTTAGGAGCGTGATCGGAATGAGTTTTGGAGGTTCAGAGTAGATTTAGGCTCGAATTGGTGAAGTTGATATTTTGGCGATTTCCGGTTGGAAGGAGAGATTTTGATATAGGGGTCGGAATGGAATTCCGAGAGTTGCAGTAGTTCTGTTGTGTCATTTTGGATGTGTATACAAAATTTCAGCTCATTCGGACGTGATTTGGTTGGGTTTTTTATCAAAAGCTGAATTCGGAAGATTTTGAAAACTTAGGCTTGAATCTAATGTGTTTTGGTTGAGTTGATGTTGTTTGATGTATTTTGAAGATTGGTACAAGTTTGAATAAGATTATGGGTTATGTTTGTGCTTTAGGTTGAGGTTCTGGGGCCTCGGGGTGATTTTGGATGGTTGACGGAGGAGTTGAGATTTTGTGAAATTGCAGATTTTTGCTGCTTCTGGTATTTCCGCACCTGCGGATTGAGGACCATAGGTGCGATGCCGCATATGCGGGAAAAGGATCGCAGAAGCGGAAGCTGGGAGGTAGACAGGAAACCGCAGAAGCGGTTAGGAGGACCGCATCTGCGATGCCGTAGATGCGGGTATGGGACCGTAGATGTGATAATGGGAGTTAAGTGAAGAACCGTAGAAACGGTTGGTTGGCTGCATATGCGGTACCGCAGAAGCAGTAAATTAGCCGCAGATGCGAAAATACCTGGGCCAGAAAAGTATAAATTGTGTCATTCACGATTTTTTAGCTATTTTACCATTTTTGAGTCGGCTTTAAAGCTTTTCAGACGATTTTGAAGAGGGATTTCAAGGAAACTTCACTGAGGTAAGGAATTTGGACCTAAAACTCATTCATATGCTATTATTTCATGGATTAGAGCTATAATTAATGGAATTTAGAGGTTAAAATTGGGGAAACTAGGGCTTGGTATTAGAGACCTAGATTTGAGGATTTGAAAGATCATTTGAGGTCGTACTTTAGAACTTTTGATATGTATGAGCTCGTGGGGAGATAAAGAACTTATTGATGTGAATATTATCGAATTCTGAGACGTGGGCCCGGGGTGGGGTTTTGGTAATTTCAGGATTTGTGTCGTATATTGATTACTTTTGCTTGGACTTCGTTCCCTTAGCATATTTTGACGTTGTGATTCTGATTTTGAATAGATTCGACGTGAGTGAAGGCCGATTCGAGGGGCAAAGGCGTCGCAAGCTAGAGATTTGACCGGTTTGAGGTGAGTAATGATTGTAAATTTTTTAGAGTATGAAACCCCGGATTGCACATCGTTGTGCTATATTGAGGTGACGTACATGCTTGATGACGAGCGTGGGGTCATGCACTGTTGGGGATTGTAACTTAGCCCGTCTCGAATGAGTATTTTACCGCGTATTTGACTGAAATCTATTTACTATCATCATTATTTAGGCTGAATGTCATGTTTGGGCTTCGTGCCAACTATTTAAACCCTTCAGGGATTTTCATTGATATTTTCTCACTGTTTTGACTTTATACTTGAACTCAGTCATGATATATTTTACTGTTTTAATACTCATCCGTGTTTACTATGTTTTTAGCACTTATATGATCTTCGAAATGATAATTGGGCTCAGGAATCATGTTTTACTACTGCCGAGTGGCTTGTGACGATTTTTGACTGAGTAAGGCCGAGGGCCTATGCTGCGAGGAAACATTGATCATGACTTGAGGTCGAGGCCTAAGATATGTACGCCACGAGGCGGCTTGATTGATATGAGGCTGAGGGCCTAGTGATGATGCCACGAGATGTCTTGATATTACGCTTGGGCCGTAAGGGGACCCTCCAGGAGTCTGCACACCCCCAGCCAGCGTGGGTAACCATGTGATGTGAGATGTAGCCCGAGGGGCTGGTATTGTTCTGAGATATTGTTCGAGAGACGAATTTGTTGATACTGTGCCCGAGGGTCAAACCTTTATGTGTTGATCTTTCTTAACTGCCTGTCATTATCTGTTTAATTGTTGGAAAGGCTTTTTATGAAGTTTAAGTTGAATAAAATGACTTTTTCTCATATTTTTACTGAATTACTATTTTTATTTAGTTTATTACTTCATTATAGTCGGTAATGTGCCTTACATGTTTTCTTGCTTTCGATCTTTATTTATGATTATTACTCACTGAGTTGGAGTACTCACTTTACTCCCTGCATTAAGTGTGTAGATTCAGGCGTATCTTGTCCCGCTCCCGAGTGCTGATCCTTTCTAGCTCAGGCGGATCTAAGGAGTCTCTAGGTAGTTGTTGGCATTCGCAGCCTGAAGCTTCTTATCTATCTTATTTCTCCATGTTCTTAGTTTCTTTATTAAACTCTGTAGAATTCTTTGAGTATTCCGAAATGTTTAGATGCTCATGACTAGTGACACCCCGGTATCGGGCTGTGTTGGGCTGTATTCCGCACATTATGCTATTATCTGCTTAAACTTTGGATTATTTTATTATGCTTTAGACTGTTTCTTACTGTTTAACTGGTAATTACTAAAAGGGGAAGTGTCGTCTAGCCTTATCTTCATGAGAGGCGCCATCACGATCGGGTCCGGGTTTAGGGTCGTGACACATTTGGAATTAATTATGTGCTGACATATCGATACACGTGGATCAATAGAAGAATGACAGCTGGCAAAGAGTATTCAAAAAGTTGCGAGCCTTAATAGGTACGGGCAAAGAACCAAGAAAACAAGAAGGAACGGTTATGAACGGTTACTCGGATCTCTTGATGATTTGAAGAGGAATCGGAGGAATAAACCTAGTTAGCAAAAAGTACAGATACGTATTACCTGTAATTAATGAGCATCAATGATGGGGAACTTTATATAATCTTCAGTTACGATTGTCAATTATAACGTTATATTAATTCCATTAATTACTCATAATGGCTATATTATGAGAGGAAAGAAACGTAGTACTTAGAAATAGCTATAAAAGGAGAGAAATAATATTTGTATAGGGACACGAATTATTATTGGAATACACTGATTTACTTTGCTTTATTTTGCTTACTCAGCTACTTTTCAATTCAATTCTTCTTTTTCATTATATAATTATTTTATTATTTGATTATCAGTAACCCGAGTTCTTCTAAAATTAGGCTTTAACCGAAATTTCTATTTTCTGGTTAAACGAATTGGTTCCGTTACCGGAAATCTGGTAATCTTTCTAAATCGATTCTTTTGTCAGAACAATCATGTTGAATTTCAAAGACAACAACTAACAAAATTTACAACACCAAGAAAATCAATATCAGGAGAATCAACAAGATGATGGAACTCTAACTCCCTCACAACGAAATTCTCCTCTACAATCCCGAGAGGGGACTCCTGACGAATCTGAATCAAATATGAATGAGCAGTTCTAATATAACCAAGCTATTGATGAGGCTTTGAAAAAATTAATCGCCCAACAGGTCAATAATGCTCTTTAGGCTTTGGCTAACCAACTACTAGGTTGATGTACCATCAACACGAACTCCAAACAACAACACTATAGAAAATCCTCGCTCAGGACTCGTTATCTCAGGCAGTGAAGAACTCCTAGCGAATCTAGTGATGGAGGGTCGGGTAATCCAGTCAATTTTGATTTACAAAGTTTAGTACTAATTTTGTAGAAACAACTCATGGAGCAGAGCGATCGCATTGAGCAGATACCCGTAGTGCCGCCTGTAATCAAGGGAATAGATATGGACAAATACTCTCAACAGCCCTGGAAGCCAAGTGTCGCTCCTTGACCAATTCCAAAGAAATTCAAGATGCCCAATATTCCAAAATATGATGGAACAACCAATCCACGAGATAACATAAATCATTTACAATCGGTGTAAAGGGCAAGATTTGACCAAGAAAGAAATTTAATCAGTATTGGTCAAAATATTTGGAGAAACACTCACGAAGGGAGCATTAATATGGTACTTTCTTTTACTTGAAAATTCTATAGATTCTTTTGCTGACCTTGCAGATTCATTTATCAAAGCACACTCGGGAGATCAAAAAGTTAAAAAACGAATGGAGGACCTTTTCAAAATAAAACAAGGAGATACAGAGCTGCTCAAGGAATTCGTAGACGAATTCCAGCGTGAGCGGATGATGTTTTCACGTGTACCTGGTGACTGGGTGGCTATGGCTGCCAGTAATCTAAATGAAAAAATCTCGGAAGCCACGATAACTCAAGGAAAGTTTACTAGAATTTCCAGCAAAAACTTGGAATGATGTTTAAAATAGATATAGCACGAAGCTACATATAGAGGAAGATACTATCATTCTGTCTTAGAAAGATGAAAGGGTGAGTTCAAGACGAGCTGAAACTGAAAAAATGTCTGGTAAAAATAGGTACGAGCCTTACATGGGACCAGTAGGAAGGGGTTCGCGTTCAAAATAGGAAAACCCAAGGTATGATACTAGATCAAGAGATAGAGAGTCGGGTTCATCGTCAAGGTTCGGAAAAGAATGAAACACGCGAGATACGCGAGGTGATAACAGAAGCTCGAAAGAAAAGATCGGCGAGTACAGTTTTAATGTTAGCACATTTGAGTTGGTGGTTGTTTTAAAAAGCATGGAAGACAAGGTATGGTGGCTAAAGCAAATGAGATCAAACCCAAACAGGCAAAATTCCAATTTTTGGTGCGAGTTTCACAACGATCACGATCACAAAACAACGAATTGCAGATTGTTACAAGGTGAAGTAGAACATTTATTAAAACAAGGGTATTTAACTGAACTATTTAGTGAGAAGGGAAAGCAATCATATATGAAAGATAGGCAAGAACCACCAAACCCTCATTCACCAAAAAGGATGGTTAATGTCGTAAGTGGAGGGGAAGAGATCAATGGCGTGACATACATGGAAACAAAGAAAGTGTCAAAAATTACAGTTACCCATGTGAAGCGAGTTTGAGAGGTTTTAGAGGAAGATAGTATTATATTTGATGATGCAGATGCATATGGCATGCTAACCTTTCATAATGATGCACTGGTAATAACTTTACTTGTACAGGACACTAATGTAAAACGAGTTTCGATTGACCTAAGTAGTTCCATGAATATCATTCTCTTAAGAGTGCTAAACAAGATGCAAGTTGATGATAAGCTGATACACAAGGCACATACCTTGTCTAGTTTTGATAACTCGAGCGTCATAATAAAAGGGGAGATAATACTCACCACATTCGCAGAAGAAGTAGTCAAAGACACCAAATTTCAGGTGGTAGAAATGGATAGGGCTTACAATATGATTCTTGGCAGACCATGGATTCACGAAATAGACGTTGCTCAATCTACTTTACATCAATTTATCAAGTTTCCATCACAATAGGGAATACGACAAATCCGTGGTGACCAACAAGCTTCTCGAAGCATTAACTCAGTGGCAGATTCAAGCACAAAAAAGTGACGATAAATAGCAATCACAAAATTCAGTTGAGGATGCAGCAATGCGAGCCTCAACTGAAGATGGGCATATAGATGTAGATTCGAGGCCCGATACTATTCCAGAACTAGAAGAAAATAAAAATGTCACGACCTAAAATCCACTAAGGGTCGTAGTGGCGCCGGACATCTCTGTCAGACCAGCCAACTAAATTATCAATTAATTCTTCTTTTAATACTTTTAAAAATCTAAGGTTTTTCCTTCTATTTTCATAAATAAAATTACACTACTTGAATTCAAATTTAAATAATAACAATAGTACATTCCTTCGAAAACCATCCCAGAAATCCGGTGTCACAAGTGCATGAGCAACTATTGATAAAGAGAATAAAATATAACACCTGTCCGAAATACAGTGGACAGGGAATAAGATACAAAATACTGAAAGGGACTACACTAGCTGCGGGTCGCTTCGAACAATGCAGCTCACCTAGTCCCAGCGTTATCCATGCTGCTACGCCCAATAGGCTGCTAGAGGTATATATACATGTGCAATAAAAATGCACATAAGTGTAGTATGAGTATGTAATCAACGTGTACTCCGTGAGTGTCCCACCTAATCCCGAAGGAGTAGAGACGAGATGGTCAACTCTGACACTCTCTAATAGTCCAATGATTATTTATCCTCAATACACATATTAAACCATGGATTTATTTTTTTATAAACATGATTCTAATCCAAATAGAGGAAACGAATAAACACGTAGTTCTTTCATAGGAAAATTTCCCGAATTTCTCTTTAAAATATAATCCAAATATTTTTAAGCCACAAAAGGGCAATAATAACTTCATTAAGTTCAGGAAGCAACACAGTCATGCGCAAATCATACAGAGGTGACGGCCCGATCCAACAGAAATAAATGTGCACTTGCCGAGGGTCGATGGCGTGCCAATAGATGCATCTATTAATCTACCGAGGCATTCGACCCATTCCAAAATAAACACACACAGACAGACAATCATTCAAGAAGTCAACATAGAGCAATTATCCAAGAAAGGCCAATTCTCTTTAATAATTTGAGAAAATGAAGCTTAAGTCTTTTTAGAAATTCATTTGTTAAATTAATGTGATGTATTACCCCACTCGCGAATCATCCATGCGACGCAGGTACACATAAGATACATGCTCAGATAGCCAATTAGAATTTTATCGGGGAATAATTATCCAAATAAAACCAATTCTCTGTTTAACGATTCAGGAAATGATGTTTAATCTCTTTTTAAAGTCGTTTACTAATCAAAGGTGATTTAAACAATCCAAGTCATCGAGGGGTTCTTAACTAATTCAAGTATAACATGTTGATGGATCCTAACTACCCGGACAATAGCATAATAGTAGCTACGCACGGACTCTCGTCACCTCGTGCGTACGTAGCCCCCACAAATAGGAGCATATAATCAATCACTTCACCTATGGGGTAAATTCTCCCTCACAAGATTAGAAAGGAGACTCAGCTCGCTCCATGAAGATCCATAATCGGTATTCTACATTCTTCTGAAGACTTGCACCAATGCACAATGCTCCAAAACTAGCCAACGATCATATAAATCCATTAATATATGCTCAATTATACTTTACAACCCAATTTATAACAATTCCTAACCCCGAACGAAAAGTTGACCAAAACACCC
>MU730548.1:51909-63682 GCA_026770625.1 Nicotiana glauca
GCCAAAGCCATGAGAAATGAGAGAGAAATGGCCAAAATCTGACTTTTAAAACAATGCTTCTGCCCCAGCTATTTCCGCTTCTATGGAAATTTTTACCGTTTTTGCGGTCGAAAGCCGCTTCTGAGGTCCTGGGCTCAACCCCCTTTTCCCACTTCTGTGATCCCCTCTTTCGCAGATACGGTCCCGCTTCTGCGAAACCTTGACCGCATCTGTGGTCCAAAATCCTTCGAACAAAATTGCTTCTGCGGCTCCACCAACCGCTTCTGCGGTCCCATTTCCGCAGAAGCGAAAACACCAGCAACCAGATCCTTCAGCCTTCTTCAAAATTCCATTTTTGATCTGTTAACCACCCGGAATCCACCCGAGTCCCCCGGGACCCCAACCAGTCCCAAAAAATATTACGGACTTGCTCAAGGCCTCAAATCATAACAAAAAACGTCAAAACCATGAATTACACCCCGATTCAAGATTTATGAACTTTGAACTTTCCAACTTCTATTTCCGATGCTTAAACCTATCAAATCACGTCCGATTGACCTCAAATTTTGCACGCAAGTCATATTTGACATTACGGACCTACGCCAACTTTCGGAATCGGATTCCAACCCCGATATCAAAAAGTTAACCTCCGGTCAAAACTCCTCAAAACCTTCAAATTTCTATCTTTAGCCAAATGGCTTCAAAATGACCTACGGACCTCCGAATTCACTTCCGATCGCGCTCCCAACTCCAGAATCACCATACGGAGCTACTTCCAGTATCAAAATCCCAAACGAACATCGATAATGCTAAAATACACTCCAAGCCAAACTTAAGAAATTCCTTCTAAAATGCTAACTTACACAATAGGCGCCAAAACGCTCTCGGGTTACCCAAAACCCAATCTGGCATACCGCCAAGTCCAAAATCATCATACGAACCTGCTGGAATCTTCAGATCCTGATTCCGAGGTCATTTACTCAAAATTCCAATCCTAGTTCATTCTTTCAACTTTAAGCTTCTCAAATGAGAATTTTCATTTAAATCTAACTCCGATCTTCCTGAATTTAAATTCCGACCATGCGAACAAGTCACAATACCTGAAATGAAGTTGCTCATGGCCTCAAACTGCTGAACGATGCACTAGGGCTCGAAACGACCGATCGGGTCGTTACAGAAAACATGAAAACAACAATCGAGGAATTGGAAGCTGTGGTACTATTTGTAATTGGCTAGACAAAAAAGTCTACATTGGAACCAACCTCAGCCCAGAAATGGAATGTAAGTTGATTGAATTTCAAAAGGATAATGCAGATTGTTCTGCTTGGTCCCATTCAGATATGACAGGTATACCACCAGAATTAATGACCCACAAATTAAATGAAGATCCATCATACCCACCTGTCAAACAAAAGAAAAGGAATCAAGGTTCCTTAAAAAATCAGGTGATTCAAGATTAGGTGCAAAAGCTTTTAAAAATCGGGTCCATCCGTGAGGTAAAGTATCCAGATTGGTTGGCTAATACTATGGTAGTACCTAAAAAGAATGGTAAGTGGCGCGTTTGTGTAGATTATACTGATCTAAATAAAGCTTGCCCTAAAGATTCTTTTCCATTACCACATATAGATCAACTAATTGATGCTACTGCAGGGCACAAATTATTAAGTTTTTTAGATGCCTATTCAGGATATAATCAGATTAAAATGGATCTACTAGATGAAGAGAAAACTTTATTTATCACAGACAAGGGGACTTACTGTTACAAAGTTATGTCGTTCGGCTTAAAGAATGCCGGGGCAACCTACCAAAGGCTAGTAACCAAAATGTTTCAAGAACACCTAGGAAAAACCTTGGAGGTGTATATAGATGATATGCTGGTCAAATCACAACAAGGAGGGGATCATATTCAACACTGAACTGACACATTTCAGATCCTTCACAAATTTAACATAAAGTTAAATCCTGAGAAATGTGCATTTGGCATATCATCAGGTAAGTTCTTGGGTTTTCTTGTTTCTAATCGTGGCATTGAAGCAAATCCCGGGCAGATTAAAGCTATTGAGGAAATTTCGGATATATTCACTAGCAAAAAAGAAGTACAAAGGCTGACACGAAAAATAACAGCCTTGGGAAGATTTATTTCCATGTCGCCGGAAAATTGCTTCAAATTCTTTTCAGCCTTAAAAAGAAAAATCAATTTGAATGTTCTGAAGAATGTCAACAAATGCTTAAAATTTTAAAAGCGTACCTGTCAAATCCACCATTGCTAGCCAAACCAAAAGATGGGGAGAAATTACTTATCTACCTTGATGTGTCAGAAGTTGCGGTAAGTGTCGTATTAGTACGAGAAGACCAAGGTAAACAATCTCCGATTTATTATGTTAGCAAATCTTTATTAGATGCCGAGATTCGATAAATACTCATTTAGAAAAACTTGCACTAGCATTAAGCATCTAGGAAATTAAGGCATTATTTATAATGTCATCCTATCTCAGTGGTAACCGCCTACCCTTTACGTAATATATTGCATAAACAAGAGTTATCGGGTATATTATCCAAGTGGGCTATATAACTAAGTGAATATGACATTACATATCAACCTAGAACTGAAATAAAGTCACAAGTTTTAGTAGATTTTGTGGCATTTTAGCCAAGAAATACATTTGGAAGCAAAAAAAGAACTACAGGTATTTAATGGGTCTAATCCAGGTACTTGGACCTTATTTACTGGCGGTTCATCAAATGTAAAAGGAGCAAGTCTAGGCATTGTCCTAGTACCACCTGCGGGTGAAATCATACGACAAGCCATAAAATGTCATCCAATCACTAATAATGAAGCAGAATATGAAAGTGTGGTTGTAGGTTTAGAATTGGCACGAGAGCTCGGAATAGAGAATGTCATAATCAAAAGCGATTCGCAACTCGTAGTTAACCAAATATAGGGGGCTTAATGAGCTATAGAGGCAAGGATGCAACAATATCTGGAAAAGGCACGAGATTAGTTAGACAATTCCAATCTTGGAAAATCATGCAGATACCAAGGGAAGAGAATGTTGAGGCAGACGCTCTAGCTAATCTTGCATTCGCTGTAGAAGTAACAAATGAAGAAACGGTTCCGTGATACATTTGTTTCATTCAGTGCTTGATCAAGACAAAAACGAGGTAACTACAATAATCTAACTTGGGATTGGATAAACGAGATCGTCAATTTTTTGCAGTATGGAATACTACCTGAAGATAAGAAAAAGGCTCAAGCACTTCACCATCAAAAAATGTTCGGTAGCCCTCTAGAAAGATGTCTCCGGCCTTCGCAAATGGAATATGTGATGAAACAAATACACGAGGGACATTGTAGAAATCATGCTGGAGGGAGATCTTTGGTCAAAACTATAATTTAAGTTGGTTATTACTGGCCAAAAATGGAAAGAAGAGGTGGAAAATTTTGTGGCTAAATGTGACAAGTGCCAAAGATATGGCAACAACATGCATTGACCAGCTGAATTTTTACTTCCAGTTATGGCACCATGTCCTTTTAGGAAGTGGGGGATGGATATCGTAGGTCCATTACCACAAGCCAAAGGTAAGGTAAGATTTCTGTTAGTACTCACCGACTATTTTACTAGGTGGGTAGAAGCAGGAGACTTCAAACAAGTACGAGAAAAAGAAGTCAGAGAACTCATCTAGCGAAACATCATATGCCGATTTGGGGTGCCGAAGGAGATCGCGTATGATAACGGCACGCAATTCATAGGTGTACATATCACAGAATTTTTCCAAAGTTGGCAAATTAAAAGGATTACCTCGACACCTTATCATCTGGTGGGCAATGGACAAGCTGAATCAAAAAATAAAGTTATTATCAACAACTTGAAGAAAAGACTAAAAGAATTAAAAGGAAATTGGCCAGAGGTACTGCATGTATTCTTGTGGGCTTATCGAACAACAGTAAAAACAAGTACGGGAAAAACACTGTTTTCACTTGTAGACGGAGCTGAAGCCTTAATTCCAATAAAAATAGGGGAGCCAAGTACGAGATATACTCAAGCTACTGAAGATTCAAATAAAGAAGAGATGCTGGTAAATCTGGATTTACTTGAAGAAAGGAGGGAAACTTCTTTAATAAGGATAGCAGCACAAAAATAAGTTATTGAGCAGTATTACAATCGGAAAGCTCGCCTTAGATACTTCAAGATTGGGGACTATGTACTCAAAAAAGTTTTCCAATCCACGAGGGCAGCCAATGCAGGAAAGTTAAGTCTAAATTGGGAAGGGCCTTTCAAGATTCATGGTATCGCAGGAAAAGGTGCATACGAGCTTGAAATATTGGATGGCAAGATTCTACCTTCAAATTGGAATGTTGTTCATCTGAAGAAGTACTATTTCAAAGGGAAGGAAATACCAACGGCCAGGTATCCCTACTCACGATTTTTATTTTTGAATTGTTAAAATTTTACCAACGATTTTAGATGATAGGCAAAAAGTTTGACCATACTAAATGATGAATTTTGACCTGAAAGGCACGTGGAAGGAAATAATTTCCGGTCTAGGGTTATAACTATTCTGATGGAAATGTAATGGGTTAAGCAATCTTCATCTAAAATTGTACCTCTGAGTCCCGAATGTTTTTCTTTTTCAAGAAAATGACCACATGGAAGGAATAATCAAGTGCTAGAGATTTCATACTTCAAAGATCAAACACTTGGGGGATTATATAATATACATATGATATACATATAAGGAAGGCAAAGAAGCATAAACAATTAAATTTTAAGTCAAGCCTAAAGTCTACTCAACAAATATCAAGTTTAGAACAAAGTCACGAGCCAAAAAATGCAAGTTTGATCCAAAAACCTATAATGAATACACTCGTGGATACAAATTTCAAACTCCTATGAATGTTTAGGTTAAAGGCAGTACTTAGCGATGGGTTATAAAGAAACCCTTGAATTTATTTTTACAAATCTGTTGTAAAGAAAATAGATACGGAAGAGTTATAGAAGATATTTAAATACATGTAAGATGTTATTTAAGCTTGACAAAGTTCGAACGAAAACTTTATCAAAGTTATTTCAAGAAACATGAATGTTACTATTTCTCCTTTCGTATGTTTACACCATTATGAAGTTGAGACGTCTTCTTCATTAATTATCGTATATAAAAGGTCCCTCTTTTATAATTCATGTTTGATTCAAAAATCCATGAAATTAACTAAGTATTTCTAAAATGCAAAAAGTTAAAAGGGTAAAACAAAAACCCGCATATTGAAATTAAATAGAAGCAAGACCCTAAAATTATTAAAAAAAATAAGGCAAGGCCAAATCATTAAAAAAAGTATACAGAGACTCAAAGTCAAAAGCATTAAGTTGAAGCAAAAACTTTATAATATTAAGTTGAAACTAAGTATGAACTTAGTTTCAAACTAATTGTCTTTATAAATCCCCGAAAAGACTTGGGGATATGTTGTTCCCAAAAACAATACCCCTAAATGGGACCAGGGGTAAAACCACTAAATGTTCCACCAACAAAAAAAGAGTCTAACTTCACAAATAAACTTTCACTATGGAGCAGGTTCTGAAGAAGAATTCAAGACGACATCATCAGCAACAGAAGGCTCGATTTGGTCAGAAGGAGTTGGGACATCCACCGCACCAGGATTAGCTTCAACATTCTTGGGAGTATCAGCCATGGGTGAAAAGAAACTTTGGCTTTGCTGAGTTTTTTCTATGGTCTCCATAATCTTAGCTAACTCAGCATCCAAGTTAAAACCTTCTTGGCTTACCACCATAAGAGTATCATGGCGCGTGTTCAAAATGGCCCAACTTACTTCAACAACAGCCTTGTCCTCAAGAGCCTCGTAGTCTCTTTCCCAATGATCAATTTCACTTTTTAGCTCCTCCTTCTCAGCTAAAGTAGCATCATAAGAAGACTGTAAGGTGTCAAGTGAACTCTTCAAGAACTTGACCTTATCAGAAGACATTCGGAGATCTTCTTGGGTCTAGGTGAGTGTTTGAACAAGCTCACCCGCATAAACCTCTTTCTCATTTAACATGGCCTTCAGACCTCTGATCTCTTCAGTGGCTTTGGAGAGTTGTTCAACAAAAGACGACTCGAGGAGGTTTTTATCCTTGCCCGCCTGGTTGGAAGAAGCTTTTTCAACTGCTAGCTCCGATGCCATGACTCTTAGCTGCTGCTCTAAGGTACATTTGTTTTCTTCTAAAACCTCCATCTCAAGTTGAAGACTTTTATACTACTCTTTCCAATAAGATGCCTCAATCTGGTAATCATGCATCAATTGTTCTGTATGGGAAACCCTTTTTATCATCTCCGTACCGATAATATTGATCTACATAAAAAAAAGGGATAAGGATCTTAGCAAAAGTAAAATGGAATAGAACATGAAAAGAAGTCTATACCTTAAATGATGATTACGCTATGCCATTCATCCAAGTCAAAGAACTATGACTTTCTAGCTTGGACTTTTCAACCGGACCAATCAAGGGTTTCAATCATACATCAGCTTTGCCTGACTTCTTCAGAAAATTACCATCGGCAGGAACCTCAATGGTAATTTGCTTCATCACTCAACTTCCACTTGAAGAACCAACTTCAGTTCAAGTAATATTAGTAGTAGGGATTGTAGAGGAAGTCATAATGGCTTGAGGCAGAGCAGAAACAACAACAGTAAGAATAGGAAAAAGGCGTTCCATTGGGACAGATACGGGAAAAGAGGCAAGAGGTACTTCCTCAGACACTAAATCAAAGCTTTCATTATCAAACCCACGCAAAAAAGTTGTTCATCAGAGTCACAAGTTGCCATGGGAGTCTCTTCGTCAGAACTCACTAAAGTGGCTTCCACAGGCTCGGTCACGGGAACAAAACGAGGAGGAGTAACTTCGTCATGCGAAATGATGCGTCTTCTAGCCCGCGTCTTTCTAACCAAAGAACTTCCATCTCGTTCCTCCTCGTCTTCAGAATCCTGGAGTCTGTCAGTTTTCCTTTTTGATGATGAACTCAAGATTATCTCCTGAGCACTTGCCAAAGAAAGTCTATAAGTTGTAATCGACTCAGCACTTATAACACGAATAGGAAACCCTAATAAAAATAAAGGGTTAATTACATTCTAAAGAAAGAATGAATAAAAATAGAAGGAAAAGAATAAAAAATATTACCGTGAGTTTTAACCTTCCAACCAAACTTGTGTTAGAGCTATTTCCAAGATATAACTTCCATCGGAGCAATGATCAACAGTTTATCTACCCAACCACAAAAATTGGGAATATCTTCAATAATTTCCATGGTTGCTGAAAAAAGAAAAGTGAAATAGTCACAGGAAGTACAAACCCTTGGTAAAAAGGGGAAAAAGAGAAGATAAAATGTTGTAAAGAAAACTTACGTACAAAATTCCACTTTTTAGGAAATGGCATATTTTCTTCACATACTAACCCTAATGTAGGAGCAACAACAAACCGGGCGTACCAGCCATGATATTTATTGTCCTCAAAACTGACTAATACTCTCTTACTCCTCGCCACCAAAGTAAAAATCCTATGACGGAATAACTTAGGGGAGTAGAGATGGATTAGATGAAAGAAGGTGAAAGGCAATTGAGCTAAATTAGCCAAATACCTTAAAAATGCAACAACCCTCCATACAATAGGGAAATTTTACTAAACACATATTGAATAAGCGGCAGAATTCAATGATAACTGGGTCAATAGGGGGTCTAATGTCCAATGTAAAAGAGTATGTATACATGAAAGAATAGACAACCATGAAAGAAGTAATCCTTTGATTTGCATTAGGGATTAGAATTGAGAAATCAAACCTCCAATGACAATCTCTACGGACAACGGAGATCAAACCTTCAGTAATTTGTGAAGGGTAAACATCGGCACAATCATGAGAGGACATAGAAGAAACTTGGTTTCTAGTTGATTCTTTATCAGTATAAAAAGAAAGTTTAGAAGGGATACTTTTTTCTAATGTAGGTTCACGGATTGGTTCATTTGAATCCCTATGGCAAAAGACCTGTGTGGACGAGAAGCCCTAGTTCTAGAAGATGAAGGAGGAGTGGAACTAGGTAGAGAAGAAGAAGAAACTCGAATGGACACTAACCATAAACTACGTAACCTACCCCCTCTCCTGCTCCGAGTAGGAGCAGGGGGAAGTTCATCTACGATAAAACTTTTTGAGGATTAGGGTTTCAAGAAGACATAGCTATACTAAGAAGAAAAAAAGATTGAATAGTCAAAGATGGAAAACTTTTCTATGAAAGAAGAGACAAAGGATTTATTTATACTCAGAAGCAACCGTCAAACAAAAAGGTAATGATGAGAACGTCATAATGAAAATTGTCATTTCATGATTGATATAACCGTAAAAAAGCCCTAAAAGACGCTGAAGGGTTACAGAACCAATCAAAAGCTTCCATATGTCACATGCATTAAATTGAAGTGACATGCGAAGCGTCAGTTCTAGAGAAGGTATAATGATATGTGGAATGGCGGCAAAAATTACCGCTTTAATGAGATCCACTTCCCAAATATTCAACTGCTGAATAAATGGCAAGTGGGGGGACTATCTGTATTGAAAAAAATCGAGTTAACATTTGGAATTAATTATGTGCTGACATATCGAGACATGTGGATCAATGGATGAATAACAGCTGGCAAAGAGTATTCAAAGAGTTGCGAGCTTTAATAGGTACGGGCAAAGATTCAAGAAAATAAGAAGGAACAGTTACGAATGGTTACTCGGATCTCTTGATGATTTGAAGAGACATCAGAGGAATGAACCTAGTTAGCAAAAAGTACATATACGTATTACCTGTAATTAATGAGCAACAATGATGGTGAACGTTATAGAATCTTCATGAAACAGTTACGATTGCCAATTATAATATTACATTAATGCCATTAACTACTCATAATGACTCTATTATGAGAGGAAAGAAACGTAGTACTTAGAAATAACCATAAAAAGAGAGAAATAACAATTGTATGGGGACACAGATTATTGTTGGAACACACTGATTTACTTTGCTTACTCAGCTACTTTTCAATTCAATTCTTCTTTTTCAGTACATAATTATTTGATTATTTGATTATCAGTAACCCGAATTCTTCTAAAATTAGGCTTTGACCGAAATTCTTATTTTTTGGTTAACAATAATAAAGATAAATGAGTAACTAGGGGTGTCAATAGTTCAGTTCGGCTAGTTATTATATATATATATATATATATATATATATATATATATATATATAATACTAATTTTTCAGTTATTCTATTATATATAACCAAAATTATACTTTTTGAAATCGTCCCAATCATATCGGTTTCTTTTCGATATCGGTACGGTTCGGTTATTTTTTAGTATTTTTTAAATATAATGTAAAATTCACTAGTAAAAGTAGAATGCAATAACATACATCATTTCATAAGACTTAGAGTCCGTTTGGATTAGGTGATTATAAATAATTGATAATCTTGAAGTGCTGAAAAGTATTTTTAAATGCTAAAACTGATTTTTTAAGTAATCATATACGTGTTTGGATAGACGTGTTGAAACTGATAATAAGCAGTTGATGTGTTTGGCAGAAAAGTGCTGACAAGCTGTTATTTTATTAAAATAACTAAAATACTCGTAAAAACTTTACAAAAGATTATAAATTAAAAAATTTCTTTGTAAAGAAAAGGATGAACAACGAATATGAAATGAAGGGAAAGTTAGAAAATTTATTTTTGGAAAAATATTTTGTGAATTAAAAAATATTATTAAGGATACCTAGTAAAAACTTTTTCAAACTAAAGGTGCTTATAAGCTAAAAAGCCATAAGCCAGGGTGGACCAACTTATGACATATGGGCTAATTTTAACTTATAAGCACTTTGTATATTTACCAAACGAATAGATAAACCAAAATATGCTTATAAGCGAACTTGACCAGCTTATAGGCTTAGTCAAACACACTATTAGCAAAACTTTCTAAATAATTTTACTATTTAAATGGTGATGAATTAAGAAAACTTGAAAAATGGTCATAGTATAGATTCTTCAACTACCCTACAGCAACATAAAAGAAATTAAGCAAAGATAAAGAATAAGTAAATCACATGAGTGGAAATATTTTAACCAAGAGACTCAAGAATAAAGTCTATAAAAGATTAAATATTCAAAAAATAAATCTAAATCGTATGAAAGGAAACATATTCAATACATTGTAATTTGCTACTTATAATTGCTAGAACACTTTGTGTCTTGCTAGTGAATATGCTGAAAATAATTTAGTTTCATAGCCTGTTTGGCCAAGCTTATTTTTGGCCAAAAGTGCTTTTTTTTGGCCAAAAACACTTTTGGCCAAAAATTGAGGTGTTTGGCCAAGTTTTTGGAAGGAAAAAAAGTGTTTTTGAGGAGAAGCAGAAACATTTTTGAAGAAGCAGAAAAAAGTAGCTTCTCTCCAAAATCACTTTTTTGAGAAGCACTTTTGAGAAAAATACACTTAGAAGCATTTTTTAATAGCTTGGCCAAATACTAATTGCTGCTCAGAAGTATTTTTCAAACTAATTAGCCAAACACAAACTGCTCCTCACCAAAAGTACTTTTGAGAAAAGCACTTTTGAAAAAAGGTGCTTCTCAAAATAAGCTGATTTTTGCAGCTTGGCCAAACGGGCTATTAGTAGGAGTAGGATAATGGGTTTGGGAATTACGATTTTGATTTTAATTATTTGTTGGCTTGTAACCATTTTTCATAATTCTAAGGCCCAATGAAAAATTTAATTTTATTATTTTTAAAATTAATGCATAAATATATTTTTCAGATGTAAAATTTATTCGGTACGGCTCGGTATTTTTTTCGATTTATTTCATAAAGAAAAAAATTATATCCTAATTATTGGTACGATTGTAAATTTATATAAAAACCTACGATTTTAATTAAAAAATCTAAAAATCCGTTCAATACGGTACAATTCGATCGATTTAGTCGGTTTTTAAATATCATTGATGACGTCCCGGGGAATAACTATGTGGTGTTTGCTGCTGCTTCTTTCTCTCTCAAGGGATATAAATTACCAATTTTGCTTTATTTTGTCTTTTTATATTTTCCGGGAAGCACTATGTAATTTAATGATTTTATTTCATTTCTTTGAAACACTACGTGAACATTTAGAAAAGTTATTAGTCAAATAATTTAAATTATAGACAAAAAATAATAAGGAAAAACTGATGCAACCATATATATTATTGCTTAAATAATATATTTATTATTGTTTAAATAATATACATGGATGAAATATTTCCAAGCCTGCTATTATGTTTATTGATCACATGATTACGACTATAATTATATGCTTAAATTCCATGCAAGTTTAGATCGGGTATACGAATTCTGACTATCCATATATACCCCCTATTTAAATCGCCTTGATATCAATATTATAAAGAGAGTAGGTTCTTTAATACATGATTATCATATATATTTTTCTAGTCAATCAACGATATTTGATAATTGTTCTATCCTTGTTTAGTGACGTTTAAGTATGATCTATCAAGCAATAGAAATGCAAATTGTTTTAAATATGTTTATTTGATATAAGACAGAGTAATATCAAATGTTTCTAATTTTACACCAACTACTATACACATCTTTGTTGGGACATATCAATCTCATACATGGTAACTATAGGAAATAAGGTTTCTAGTGACGATATTTTGTGGCGACTGATGATAGGCTATAATTACGTGTTTTAGTCGATTATTACACTCTAATTTAATGCACTTTAGTTGAGTTTGT
>MU730551.1:15903-30222 GCA_026770625.1 Nicotiana glauca
TGTTGTGTAAGGTATAGCCGGAGCCTTGTTACCGGCAAGTACTGTATTATCCCGTTGTATCTTTAGAGGCTCCGTAGACAGTGGATGTGGGTTAGAAGCTATGTATATTCATGTTTATTTTGTTGGACAACGAATTGGTAATTTCACTAATTATTATGTATGTATGATTTGAAAAAAAGTGATCTAAAATTTATTTATGTGGCTAATTCTTGGAATACCGAATAAGGAAAACAAGGGGTCGCTCATGGGTTAGGAAAGGCACCCAGGTCCGCTTGACTAGGGATACCCGGTCGAGCGTCGGTCATGTCCCTCGAGTTTGGGGCGTGACAATGAGTATGGTCAATTTTCTCTATCGCCATTGTCGATTCGATGTTCTTGTGGGAAGGAGATGAAGTTTCATTCATATGAACTCAGAGGAGAATTAGACGAGAGTAATGATCGCACAAAGCTCTGATACTATGTCAAATATCTGCCATGGATGCTTCTAGATCGAGCTAAGATAGATCGGAGCGTAGAGAGAAAAAGAGAGAAGATGAGGAATATTTTAAATATTGTATTGATTAACCGCCTATACACATACATATACATTGTAAAACCAACAGACTCTAACTAACTTCTAATTGTATAATTACCAACTAATCTAACAGACTATTGCAAGCTAAGTGCCAACTGACTTCCTTATTCATGTGACACCTTTAACAATATTTGTATACGATAATTCATCTTATTAAATTAGAATGAAAAGTTTAAAGTTAAAATATTTTGTAAGTATAATAAAATATTATTCTTTTTTGTACAGACAAAAGGGTATAAGCTAGCGCTATTTGCGAATTCCGGGGAAGGCACGAACCACAAGGGTATATTGTATGTTGTCTTACCCTGCATTTTATATAAGAGGTTATTTTTACGACCTGAATCCGTGACCAGGGGCAAATTTATGGTGGCAAAAGGGTGTTCATCTGAACCCCCTTCACGGAAAATTATACTGTGTATATAGGGTTAAATTTGAATTTTGTTGATATATATTAGATGTTGCATCTCCTTGACACAGGTCTAAAGCATAGCTTAGTGGCTAAGGAGGTTCAAACTTTCTTTAAGGGCCCAAGTTCGATCCCTACTTCCCACACGTTGCAATTATTTTTTCACTCTACTGCTTGGATAGTACATTACACACAGATCCTACTGAGGGGAATAGACAATAGTTTAGTTCCAATTTAGATTTTTAATTTTTTTATGAACCCGTTTGACAATTAAATTAATTTTATAACCCTTTTAGTCCATGAAATCATAAAACTATACGATTCATCAAAAAAGGGCATAGTAGTTATTTTTTCTGTATAATAGGATTATTACATTTGGATTCATAAATTTCGATGAACCAATTCGATGAAATTTTTACTGTTCACTTCTTTATTATATTGAACCCCTTTGTTCGGAATTCTGGATCTGCCACTACCTGTGACCTCTTGATCACATGGCAACAATTTAACTAATTACGCTATGGCTTTCCTTCTTTTTGTACAGACTTGGAAGGTAATTGCATAATATATTTTTTTGGTTAAGAGGATATTTATATATTACTAGCATACAAAATAATTACACAGACATGTCATTGGCGGGGTATTGCAAGACCCCTAGCAGCAATTTTTGGAGCATTGTATCCATATTATAACCCACAAAAATCCTAAAAATATCAGTTCCTAGGATGTCTTCCCAAAAGATATTATTGAAAAATATCAGAGGAACTGGCAGTATGCTAGATCTGTTCCGAAAACCTAGCTTTGTTGCTTCCTTATCTAATGCATCTGCCACCCTATTCTGCTCCATTTAAGTGTGCTTCACCACGACCCCATCCATCTTGTATATTAAGGACCTGCATACACAAATTATAGTATCATAATATAGGTTACCTATGATTAGCATTTGTATGATTTTGGCCGAGTTAGTGTTGATGTCTAAAGGAATCCAATTGTTTTGCTCAGCAAGTCCGTTTAGGAGAGCCTTCAACTCAGCCAAATTGTTGGTTGTGTGTGGGATATTTTCCATAAACCCCATTATCCAGTCCCCATTATGATCTTTGAAGACTCCACCTATTCATCATACGCCTGGGTTACCCTTAATTGTTCTATCTCCCAATGGGTAGTGATTTGGTGGGTTGTTTTGGTGAAGGTTTTTTTGTCAGCGCAAAGTATTCAGTAGCTTTAGAGATGGTGTTGGCAGTGTTGATCTTATCTTTTTTACTACTGAAGAGATTGTGGTTTCTGCATAGCCAAATATGCCAAAAACAGAAAGGGGGGATGTTTTCCCAAAGAATGTGGCCATTGAAGGATCTTTTCCTAATTATATTCCAAGTTGATGGCCATTGTTGGGATGAAAATAATGGGGTTCCGGACGCTCTCAATGGATACTTTTGACAGTAATTTATGCCAAAACCGGACTGCATTTGTGCACTCAAATAAGATGTGGTCAACTGGTTCTTCACAATTATGGTAGTAAGAACATTGAGGGTTACAGTTGACCCCAATTCTGGGGAGGTAGCCCCCAATAGGAAGCCTTTTATGGGTAAGAAGCCATATGAAGTTCTTTATTTTGTTGGGTGTCTGGAGTTTCCAGATCCAATTGAAAGTTCCTTCCTCTTCTATTCCAACACTATTTTTGGGTTTGCTAAGAAAGGAGTAAACATAGCTGTTAGTGAAGGAATGGCAGTTACTCTCCATATGAGATTGTCACTTTTGGTGGTTTGGGGGAATAAAGACAGAGTTGATCATGTTGGAAATGCTAGGGGGCTGATACATAGATATGGTGGAGAGATCTCAAGCCCCTGAATTGTAGACAGTGTCTATTTTAGCATTCATATCATTCTAAGAAAAGGAGCCTCCGATCATGTCCCTAATTGCTGGTTGATTCGGGATCCAAGCATCACTCAGAAAGTTGTTCCTATTTCCTTTGTGGAATCTGCTTGCCATTCTACAAGTGTCCCACCCCTTAAGGATGCATTTCCAGGCAGGGGATTTGGGATATCTAGGCTATCTAAGGGCTCTAGTGGCTCGAGGTGTGTATCTCAAGTTGCAATGCCTAAAAATGAGGACTCTTGACCATAAGCTAGTAGTTTTGTGATAAATCCTCCAGGCAAGATTAGTAAGGGTTGCTTTGTTTTTTAGATTAGCTTTTTGGAGCCCTAGACCTCCATCTGCTTTTTTTTTGTAACCTTATCCCAGTTTATCAGGTGCAATTTTTTCTTGTCCGGAGTGGTGCCCCAGATGAAGTTTCTTTGGGTTTTATAAATTTGTTTGGTGACTTAGGTGGGAAAATGGATATACCGCATGAAATGGTTGGGGATACTATTTAAGGAAGAGTTGGCCAGGACAGTTCTGCCAGTCATGTTTAGGCAACTAGTTTTCCAGCCAGCTAGTTTGGATTGCATGTTATCGATTATGAATTCAAAGTCTACACTTGTGGATTTCTTAAGGAAGATGGAAAAACCACGATATTTACCAAAGGATGTGGTGGATTGAATAGACAGAGTTTTAGTGAGATTCTATTATATCCTGGGATGTGTTATAGGAGAAGAGCACCCTTGACTTAGCAAGGTTAATTTTTTTGCCCGAGTTCTCATTGAAGGTCGCAGAATAGAGTGTACGGAAGTGCAGTTTCTGTTGCTTGCTTTGGCAAATAGAGTAAGGTCATCAGCAAAGAAGAGATGAGATATTTTAGAGCCAAACCTACTGATACTTATGGGCTGCCATTGGTTGTTTAAGACAACCTTATCTATTTACATGGATAGTCTCTCCATACACATTATGAAAAGGTAAGGAGATATTGAGTCCCCTTGCCTTATGCCTCTGGAGGGCTTGAAGGTTTCAGTATCCCTCCCATTAACAAGAACTAAGATGTTGGAAGAGCTAATGCATGACATAATGAGCTTGGTTAAACCAGGGGAAAACTGAAGGCATGAAGTGTGTCCCTGATGAAGGACCACTCTAGTGTGTCAAAAGCTTTTTCAAGATCAAATTTGAGGATCATGTTGCCCTGTCTCCCTTTCATTTACCTAAAGTGAGTGAGGTAATCTTGCACAATGATTGCATTATCACCGGCTCTCCTATTAGAGTGGAAACTGTCCTGTCTATGCCCAATAATGTCAAGCAACATCGGTTTGATTCTGTTAACAATGATCTTGATGATGGACTTGTATATTATGTCACAAAGACCAATTGGTCTGAAGTTTTTCAATATTGAGGCTTGGGGGCATTTTGGGATGAGGCAGGGCAGAGTTTTGTCCATGATCTCATCCAGGGAGTTAGTAGAGAAGCATTTCTTGCAGAAATCTATGACAGAGTTGCCCATAATGCTCCAGTGCTTTTGGTAGAAGAAGGGGTGGAGGCTATCAGGACCAGGGGCTTTAAAGAGCTTTAGGGAGAAGATAGACCTTTTTATTCCCCCAACTCAATGGGCATGTCCAGTCTGTCCCTTTGGGAATCAGAGAAGGTATGGGACATCATTAGATGACTGATGGTAGAAATGGGGGCTTGGGAGTGGGAGGAGGTATAGTGGTTGGTGAAGAAGCTAATTATAGATGTTTGGATGTCTTGCTAGTCATAGAGCCAGTTTCCACTCTCTTATTTAAGAGAAAGGATTCCGTTCCTTCTTCTTCTATTGAGAGTGGAAGTGGGGAGGAATTTTGTGTTAGCATCATCCTCATGGAGCTAGTTAATCCTAGATTTGAGCTTCCAGAAATCCTGTTTATTTCTAAGGATTGAGTCTAGCTCACTAACAAGATTATTTTCTAGGTTTAATAGGTAGCTAATGACTTGGTAATTGGGGGATTTTTAGGTTCCTGCAATTCTTGCTAAGATTCTTCTTTTCTTGTGGAAGATGTTGCCAAAGGTATCTCTTTTCCACTTGGTCACAATTCTCTTAAAAGACTCAATGGATTGGAGAAAGGTTGAATTAGCACTGGAGGGTATTAATTCCAAGAAAACTTGGATAGGACAGTGATTAGAGTGGGTCCTAGATAGGTGTAACGCAGTAGCCTCAGGGTATTATGTGATCCAATTCTCATTGGCAAAACACCTATCAATTCTTTCAAGATCGGAGAGGCCCTATTGTTGTATCTTTTATTAGACCAAGTGAATTTTCAACCTTTGTAACCCAGGTCTAGCAATTTGTATTCATTGATACAATTTCATAATAGATTACTGCGGCTAGGCTTATCGGGTTACCCCCAAATTTGTCCTTTGCTTTCAGGACTTCATTGAAGTCTCCTCTCATAAATGAGTTATTTATGAGATTTTTGGAGACTATAATTAAGTTCTCGTAGAGGATTTTCCTATCTCCTAAATTATTACTAGCATAAATGGCGGAGAATAGCCAAGAAGTATGGTTAGGGAGTAACTTCACCATTGCATGGATACTTTGAGGGGTGGTGGCCACCTCATCGACACTCACACTGTCCTCTTTCCACATAATCACGATCCCCCCAGATAGCTCGATAGCCGGCGATTGGATAATTAGATTGAATTGAATCTCTTCAACCAGTTTCTTGTGGTTGGCCATTTTGGTCTCTAGCAGAACGAGCATGGCTGGCTTATGCATTTTGACCATCTCCATACAATGTCTTTTGAACTCAGCATTGTTCCCACCCCTAACATTCCATATGATGTAGTTCATTAGGGGTAATTGGTTGCTTTGGTGGTGACCTTCCTGAGGGTTCCCCATTCCTTGCAAGGCCTTCCTCGGAGATGGTGGGGATTTACACTTCAGGCTGAGAACCGGAGCCAGATTTAGTAGCGACTTGATGGATCCTTCAGACTAGTGAGATGCTAAACTCAGTCAACCCTTGATCATTGATTTGGGGAATAGTATCACTAGTACCTCGCTGGTCTCTACACGGAACTCGATCGCCCTGACTGAGTCTAGTAAGAGCGAGTATGTTTGGAGGGGGCCATAGGTTGTTCCTTCCATCTCTGACGAGTTTTTCTTTTTGAGGAGGTCTAAGGTTTTGTTAATTCCCTTTTTGATGTTGCTGAGAGATGGAGATGTGCTCTTCTCTGGAGCAGCAGAAGATGATGGCATTTGATAGATTTGGGGGTCAATGGTCATGAAAATCGGCTCCACTGCTGGGTCCTCCTTTGCCAGGTCGGGGAAGAATGGTAATGACTTGAATGTTTGGAATATCTGATTGTCGAGAATCCGAGGGTCGATGTTGGGTGGCATGTTTTCCTTGTTTACCATCATCTGCCATAGGCATGGACCAAAGGCAGCTAAGGCTTTGTTCAAGGCTTCTACAGTTACCCTTGATAAGTGAGCCGGATTCTGTACAATCAGCGTCACTTGTTGGTTTCCCAGGGTAAAATTGTAGGTTAATCCTTGGCATTGCAGTTCTACTTCCATCTAAGATACCTATAGGTAGTTCAGAAGTAGTGGCAGCGAGGTCACAAAAGAGGACAAAGCTTGATTTTTTTTCCATTTTTATGTTTTTTTATTTTACTACTTTGAGTAATGCGGGGATTAACTTAAGGGATTGATCCATTATTATGACCTTTGTTGTCAAATCTCGATCAGTGAGAAGTTGTTAATTGTGCCTGGGGAGGGGGATTGTGTATCAATTAGAGATCTTGTGGAGTGGACGGTGGGTGTCTTTTCACCTGAATTTGAGTGAGGTTCCAGTGGGTACACTTAAGTGTTCTTGGTGACTATTGAGATTTCCCCACTAGAGGTTATCTTAGAGGTACTGGTAGGGGGACGTAGGTGAGAGAGTAGGGGTGGGTTTGGACTGACAGCCTCTAATTGGATGGGGTCCCTATTGGATAGGCGTGGATGGCCCCATAATCCATTGCCTTAGATTTGGGGTCTGTTGCCTCGCTAGATGGGCCAAAAGTAGAGGCTTTTTCTAGGGGGCCGAGTTGGGGGTCAAGAGTGTGAATTATGTCAGCGTCTTGGGGCCCCGATCCAGCATTTTGTTTTGTACTCATTTTGGGCTGGGACCGCGTCTGAGTGGTGACTTGGTATTGGGGGGTGGGACTTAGTTTACTAATTGGGCCATTTTTCCTGCAGTATGGTTTTGGATTGGGTTTTCTTGCTTTGGTATTGTACCGATAAGTTTGGGTTTGTAGAAACTCACCTGAATTTGCATCGAACATGTTTACCTGAATTCGTTGAGCATGTATTGAGTGGTGTTGATTGTTTGTCGCTCTTCCATTCCTGTAATTACTTAGATTTTGCCCTGTCTACATGCAATTGCTGCTATTAATAAGAGATATTTGCAGAAATCTGATTACTGCTCAAATTTGTATTCAAGGGAAACATGGTTGAAAACATATGAAGGACATGTGAATACCGTGGGAGATCAACAATCATGGGAAATACCAGAAAATGTACAATCTGAGATCACAAAACCTCCCGATGTAGAGATTTTACAAGGAAGAAGACAAAAGAAGAGGCATATACCTGCGACTGAATCATCAGTACCATTCAAGAATACCAAATGCAGTCGATGTAAACAAGTGGGGCATAACAAAACAACTTGCTTGTCTTCTCCAACACCTCATCCATATTCCAAGAAACACACTAAAAAATACTCCAAGCTTCAATAATCCTTGGTCTAAATTTAGACTTTCTTTATTGTATGACATAATTCAAATGTGATTTTTTTCATAGGAATAAAAAAAATAAGCTTTTGGACAATTTTATATACTGCTAAAGTACAAATCACTCATTTTTGTTGTGCAGGTGTGACGACCCGGCCCGTTGTCACGTGAGTTACCGCCCCGTTTCCCTCATATTATGCTTCACTATGTTTCAATATCAGCATTTGAGTTGATTGGGTAGAATTGGATTGGTTTTAGTTGGAAATGAGACACTTAGTCTCTTAAAGGAAAGCTTGTTTTGAAAAAGTCAACCAGAAGTTGACTATTTAGTTAGGAGGCTCGGATGTGAATTTTGATGATTCGGTTAGCTTCGGGAGATGATTTGTGACTTAGGAGTGAAGTCGGAATAGAATTTGGAGTTCCGGTGCAGAATTAGGCTTGAATTGGCTAAGTTTGAATTTTGGTGAATTCCGGTTGATAGGTGAGATTTTGATCCGAGGCTCGGAATAGAATTCCGAGAGTTGCAGTAGCTCCGTTAGGTGATTTTGGATATGTGTGCAAAGTTTTAGGTAATTCGGAGGTGTTTAGGTCGGATTTTTGATCGAATATGCAATTCGAAAGTTTTTAAGAAATTTAGGCTTTGATTTGATCATAATTGAGGATTTTGATGTTAATGTTAGCATTTTGATGATTCTAGCAAGTTTGAATGAAGTATTAGATCATGTCTGTGCTTTTGGTTGAGGTCCCGGGGGCCTCGGGGTGAGTCCGGATGGTTAAACGGAGAGTTTTGAAGTTTTGGCATGTTTTAGAGTTCTGGTACCTGGTATTTCCGCATCTGCGGAAAAGGGACCGCATAAGCGGTTCTGCAGATATGGTGAGGGAGATCGCAAAAGAGGCCCTTGAGACCTGGGCAACTTCCGCAAAAGCGGGGGGCTTTCCGCAAAAGCGGAGACCGCAAAATGCGTGAATTGGACCGCAGAAACGATATGGGCAGCTTTGAGAATAACCGCAGAAGCGGTTGGAAACCGGAAAAGCGGTGACCGCATAAGCAGAAAATGGAGCGCAAATGCGAATTGACCTGGACAGATTTAAGCTAAGTCCTCTTCGCGAATTTTGAAAGAACAAATATTTTAGGACTTCGGATAAGGCGACTCTTGGACGATTTTGAAGAGATATCGAAGGGGTTTCATCAGGTATGAATTAGTAGCCTTGGAATATGTCATTATGGTGTAAAAACATTGATTTAATCACTTAAACTCAAGGATTTAAGGGTTAAAAATGGAGGTTAGGGCTTGAAACCTAAGAAAGTGTAAACTTGGAATTTGAGGGGCCAAATGGACTCCGATTTTGATAAATTTGATATGGGTAGACTCGTGGAGAGACGATGAGTCCGTTAATGTGAGTTTTGTAATTTTTCGAGAAGTGGGTCCGGGGCTCGAGTTTTGCTAGTTTCGGGATTTTTGATATTTTCCGATTATTTTCTATTGGGTATTGTTCCCTTAGCATATTGTAATGCATTCGCTCTGATTTTGGTTAGACTCGACGCGCGCGGAGGCCGAATTGAGGGGCAAAGGCATCGCGAGCTAGAGATTTCACCAGTTCGAGGTGAGTAATACTTGTAAATGATATCCTGAGGGTTTGAAACCCCGGATTTGCACATCATAGTGCTGTATTGTGGTGACTTGCACGCCAGGTATGGGCGTGGGGTAGAGCACCATTGGGGATTGTGACTTGGTCCGTATCGGTTGTTGATTTTACTGCGTGATTGACTGAAACCTACTTGATGCTATCATGATTTGGGCTAATTGCCATGTTTTGGGCTTCGTGCCNTCTAAAGTCTTAAACACTTAAGCTATAATTCCTAATAATTGGAACTGGAAATGATAAATTGATAGTACCCGTGTGGCTTGCATGCATATAACTGGACTGATTGTGGAATGGGCTGCACGCCGCAGCGAATGCTAAGATGATAGTGCGCTTGGGCTGTAGGAGCCCATCCGAAGTCTGAACCCCCACAGTGAGCGCGGGTACCCAAATGGGTCGGGCTGTACGCTGCAGCGGTAATGTGTATTGTATTGCATTCATGCATTGATTCCTGTTTGTACTACGTGGCATGACATTTAGCACTCTCATATCATTGACATCCATGCTATTTCTTGCACTATGTACCAGATACCCTGGTGTTATTTGTAAATAGAGTGTTGTGCCCGAGGGGCTGACTTGTGTGCGAACTTGTACTACCTTATATCGCATTCGTATGCTTACTGTTGGAAAAAAAATATTTTCAAAAGAGATTTTAAACTGAGCTAGATGTTTCTAAAGGATTTTCATGGTTTTACTATTTTGTTCAAAAGGTTGTACTGTACTATATAGCATGATGGAGTGTTCTTACGTGATTTCTTACCGCTCAGTTATTATTTACACTTATTACCACTGAGTTGGAAGTACTCACTTTACTCCCTGCACCACGTATGCAGATTCAGGTACCCCGGGAGTTTAGCTGAGTTTTTGCTGATTTCAGAGTTTATTCGGAGTTGTCGAGGTAGCTGCCTGACGTCCGCAGGACCCGACTCCTCCCCTATCCCTTTTTATTATCTTTCCGCAGCTTTTGAAACTATGTATTATTGGAGTCTTATTTCACTGTATTGTTAGAGGCTCTAGACTCATGACCCCCAGGTCTTTGGGAGTGTATTCAGCATTATCTTGATATTCGGCTTTTATCTATCTATAAATTAAAATTATTAGCTTTATTGTTGATAATGTTATTTAAATGAATGGTTTTGAGGTTCATGCTCGGGTTGAGAGTGTAAATGGTCGGGCTTGCTAGCAATTCTGTTGGGCACCGTCACGACCGGGATTGGTGTCATGACAAGTTGGTATCAGAGCCTATGTTACTAGGCCTCATGAGTCATGAGCCGGTTAGTAGAGTCTTGCGGATCGGTACGGAGACGTCTGTATTTATCTTCGAGAGGCTGCAGAACCTCTAGGAAAACTTCACTTTCTTGGAATTCTTATCGTGCGTACTTGATTCAGCTTGAGATATAACTCTTGAAATTCCTTCCAGACGTCTGTATGCGCACATGAGCACTTGGTATTATAAGTGCCCTGATGGCTTATGATTCCCCGATCGAGGGGCGAGATGTGATCCCGTAAGTTTGATGTTGGGCCAGTCTGGAAGACTTGAGGCCGGATCTTGCCTATGTCTTGAGCACTAAGGTGCTGATCGTGTGAGCAAGTGTTTTGAACTTATATGTTCGGTATTGTCGCTATTAGTCGGAATGACAGTTTGGTAATTATGTGATGAGATGTTATTATATGTCTTGGTAGTGACGAATGAGTCTGCGAGATAATAGATGAACTGTTAAGTGGTCCGTTTCCTATTGTGATCTGTTGTGTAGCCCCGAGTTATGGGCACGTGAAGAATATTTTCGTGTCTCCTAGTTGAGAAGTGAAGCACATTACGTGTGGCAGTATGAGTTTAGACTCAAGAAGACCAAATGGCTGTGTTATGTGTATGATGGTGGAAGGTGTGCTGAAATACTAAATTGAGGCGAAGCAGGTGGGATATCTCCTGCGGAGTGTTCAAGGAGTACGATTTTTTGTTATGTATATTATTAGAAGATCTCATGTGTAATTGAAAGGTACGTGTTGTAATTTGAAATTTTGGGTTGCTTCAGAGAGTGGACTCAGCTGATGTGGGGATGAATGCGAGGTTTGTAGAGGATTTCAGTATCCGTGGATCTGTGTTTTCATAAACTAGTAGATGATTTAAGTTTAATCTCACTATAATATTGTGGCATCTTTAGAGTAAAAGTATTATGGGTTATTAAATGTGTCCTGATAGATGGCTTCGAGCCAAGTTGGGGAGGTTGTTGTTGATCAGCTGATGGCACGGTTATGTGCTATGTTGGTTCCATTTCGAGGTATGTTGGCGGATCAGTTCTGTTGCAGAAATTGAGCCGGGGATGGCACGTGTGAAGGAAATTTTTTGATAAAGGTTATACGATGCTTCGTAGATGTGTGAAAATAATAGGATGTCTTTGAGCTGTTGCTGGTAAAGAATGCTCAGTGTATAAAGAAGGAAGATGGTTGTTTGTATTGGTATAAGATCATGTTCTGCGGGTCAAAGTGCTAATAAGGCACGAGTGGTTCTGTTCGTTAAGTCAGGTAACTTGCAATTGGAATAGGAGTGAATGACTCTCAAGAATGGTTTTATTGTGTTCAAGATTTTGCATGCAATCATCAGGTGTCTAAGGTAGGGTATGTGGCTAGAGATTGTGTTTCCGTTAGGAAGAGATCAAGACTTGTGGTATTTTATGCTAATTATGGGATTCCATGTATCACTATCTGGGAAGTGATGGTAACGAATTTCGATTCGCAGGAAGTTCTTCAAGTAAAGTATTCTGGAATGTAGTATTTTTGGGAAGAATTGAGAGAGTATTTGGTGGCCTATGGGTCTTAGACAGTGTGGTCTTATGTTCGAGTCTCGTGCGGTAGGCCTGGATTGAGGCATTGTGATGCTACGGCAAGGGAGAAATATCAAGTGGATGATGAATAAAAAGAGAAATTTGATAGAAGGAATAGCTTGATAATAGACCGAATCGGTATGGTAAAGATATGATTAATTCCTTGTATGTGTTCGAAGTAATGGGCTTTTACAGGCAATTTGCAGCAATGCTCTTGAGTTTTGACAGCTTGCTCAGCTCAGTTTAGATAGAAGGATTCAGTCCTGGTAGTTTAGATTGTACAAATGGAGTTGGCAGAGATGTTCTTGTTGGGTTTTACCGTGGTTTGAAGATGAGTATATTTCTTATGGGTATGCGAAGCATGGAGTGTGTAATGATTTTTCTTCTAAATGGGATCAATGAAAGTTCTTGACTAGTTGAGTGCGTCGATGTCTGTGGCGCGGAAGGGAGATAAAGTTCTCATGTTATCCTAATCTGGTATGGTATATGCGTTACGTTGTGGAGGATTGGGATTTGTATGTGTAAGGCTCGGTTCAGTTCGGAATGGAAAGTCATTAAATTCTTAAGCGGCATGGGCAGCTGCAGGTGATTTAAGAATCGATCTTCAGAGGATTTGGGTGAATGATCCTCATATGATAAGGAAACGGTGTTGCTAATCATAGTGATTTGACAAGGGTATATGTTTCAGAAAAAGGGCAATGTGATTAAGTTGATGGCACTTCGGTAGTGTTGCAGCATTTTCTTGATAGGTCGACTGTTGATATCTGAGTGTGTTTGATGGCACAGGAGAATTTTAGAATATCTTCGAAGAATGACTGGGAGTTCTCATGTTCAGGCTATGTAGTGGTTGTGGATAGTGTGTATTGGTACCGTTAGCGGCTATTGGGATTGGAGGCCCGAGTGGGTCCTTCTTTGTTGGTATGTTAGATTTTGTATATGATGCTGAGCTGTAGACTGGTTGTCGCAATGTGGGTTGTTCTAGACTATTGTGCTATGGGCTATGTCGGAAAGTCCATCGGTTGCGTGGCGAGGTGCATCGGATTATGATATAGCAGAGTGGTTGGTATTCCAAAGATCAGCAGATGGCTGGGAAGGATTGTTTTCCTTAATTGGGCCTTTGTAACGGATGTCAGTATAGAGGTTTCTACCATTGATTCAGTTCCGGTATTGAGGGACTCTTTTTTCAAATGCGTTTCTTATGGCCGGGCATGTCGTCGGGCGAGATTATGGATTTCGGTATTGATTTGGTGTCGGGAACCGTATTGTACGGCTCCGGTATGAGTTATAGTAGTGGAAGAAGCAGCTTCAGGCTTCCTGGTAATGAGTTTGTTGGTAAGCTGATTGGCTACGTATTCAGATTGAGATGGCTTGGTTAGCCTTGAGATGTATTATTAAGGGATAGGTTTAATCTCTCGTTATTGAGCTTGTTAGTGATCTGGGGAGATCTATGAGTTGCTTTTTTGGTGTTGTGAGGCGTTATGATTTTCGGACTGTGGGCACTTATTGTGCGGTACTATCGAGATTCATAGTGGAAGTTGAGGGGGGAGGACCTCAGTTGTGTTTGAGTTTTGTAGCTTACAACGCTATATGTAGATATTGTTAGGCACTCAGTATTTTGTTGTAATGAGCAAATTTGGCTCGATGTGCATCTCCCTATGTGAGATATATGTATGGATCGGGTGGCACGCCGCCATGGGCATGTTATCTGGATCGGGTGGTACGCCGCCTTAGGTATCTTATCTGGATCGGGTTGCACGCTGCAACAGTGTGATGTTGAGAATAGTTTTCCATATATTACTTGGTATGTCTTGCTTCCTAGTTTCTGAAGAAAGTCCGTATTGGGTGTTGCTCGGTGAATGGCACATCGGTTGTGTCCTTTAAGGATTGAATGGTGTATATTACTTGCTTCACCTTGGGTGTGATGGATTGCTTGGTTTCAGACACCAATCTGTGCGTGGCTGTCTACTTTTGAGCACAGTGACTTAAGGTGCTTCATGTATAACAGTGTTTGGATAAGATCGCGCATTGTAGCGAGGCTACGTGGAGATTAGACCCTTCGGGGTAGATTCAAGTATTCTATTTCTATGATATGGGACGGGGTCCCACCCTTTTTTTTTTATTTTACCTAGGAATTTGAGTTACAGCTCTTTTGTTTGAGCCATTTGTCATGATTTGATTATGTTCAAACCGCCCACCATTGGTGCGTGGATTATGCAAGTTGTGGGTTAGGCCTGTGATGAGGTGTCATATCACCAGAGTGGTGCGTT
>MU730553.1:0-48312 GCA_026770625.1 Nicotiana glauca
ATCGAAACCAAACCCCCCCTCGCCCCATCGTATCTCTCATACCTCTCAGAGACGACCCCTCTCAAACCCTAGCCGCCACCCTTCTCCACCGCCTGAAACCCGGCGGTACCACCTCCGATGACCACCAAAATAACACCCATGAACCACGAAACCACCCTCTTTCCAAATCTAGGTCCCTTGTCCCTCGAATCATGACAGAACCCTTCGAATCTTAGATCGAAGAATCGACCTCAAACCCAAGTTCATCTGACAACCACCAAAATCACACCCTACAATCACCTTGACCTCCTCATACATAATCCGACATTATTTTCCCTCGAGTATCATTACATTCTTTCGAGTCTCAAATCTGAGCCTGAGCCCTAAAACTTCAAAACGAGTTCTCAATGAACTGCTGTCACATGACTAGGTCTCTAGTAGCAAGGAGGTCGACTCACTGCAGAAACTGATGCTAGTCATTTGTTCTTGACAAAAGAACAAATGATTAGCCTCAGTTCCGGGTGAGTCAAGACGCTTTGAAGGTCAACTTTGATTAAATCGAGTTCGTGGTGCGAGTTAGTTGGACATGCGAGTTTCCTTTTAAATTCTCGATCAAGCTTGGTCATTCCCTCTCTTTCTCCTCTTCTTTATTTCTGTTTTTTTTCGGAGTCTCTTAGTTCAAATTAGCATTAGGTTTTATGTAGAGCCATTAACAGTTTGAGTTTTTATTTCGTCCCTAATTCAATATCTTTTAATGTATTATTGGTTTTCACGAATAATGCATGTGCTTGTATGTTTAAACTTAGGTCTGTTTAATTTCCAGTTGTGTCTTAGTCTGATGGGTTGAAATTGCATTCTTGACGTTTGGGTTTAATTGAATTCTGATTCATTGGTCTATACTTTGATGCTATTTGATCTAATCTAAGTTCTAGCTTGAACTGCTGATTGAATTTGATGAGTTGTACTGGTTACAGCTGATGGGGATTAGTATAGATTGAAAAGGGATTGGGGTCGGATAGTAGTTTCAGTAGTTTCAGAGGTAATTTGGACTTGAAACCTGAAAATGACTTAGTGTTCTGTCAGTGAGTATTAAGGTACCATTAAACTAATTGTTTAAGTACTGATAGGTGGGATCAAGTCAGAAATAACATGGGGGTTGATTAAACAACAGGCTGCCCATACTTAATTGAGTTTAATAATAAGTTAGACATTTAATAGTGGAAAACAAAATATAATAGCATGGGGAAGTAATTAAAGTATGCGTTACCTATAACCCTTGGATAAAATAATGAACAAGACATATAGTAGTGGGGTTTTAGAAATATCATGGGCAGAAGTACTTTCTTAAATATCTTAATGCTCTTAAGAGTTAAAAAGTGAGTGAAGTATGGATATAAAATGAGGGCAGACATTGTTTGAGAAGGGGGGTTGAAAAATAGAACTGAAAATACAAAAGGGAGGTCTCTTCGTGGAACCAATTTGGAGAGCCTAGGGAATGAGTCTTAGAGAGCATTTCTTAGGTCTTGGAATTAGTTTTGAGGGCAGTCTTTAGAGAGCTAGTTGAGAGTTTTTCTTGAGTTTCAGTTGAGTTTGAAAAGAAACAGAGCTGAAAAAGAGAGATAGAAAACAATAGGAAATTATTGAAATCAAAAGATATGGTACTATTCCATTGATTTTCAGATAAAAACTTGAGTTCCGGACACTGATTCCTACCCCTTTTGATTGTTGAACTTAATTTGAAGTTTGATGATTCTTTTCTGATCTTATTCAGTTCAGTGGTTCTGTTTTGGGTGTTTGTATTGCTGGGGTGTGTTCCTGGGATTGTTATGAGGCTGTTTTGGTAGTTCAAATCACTTCTGTGTGCTAGTTATTACTGCTGGGATTTTGCTGGTTGTTCCTGTTGTTGTGACTTGTTGTGTTACTGCTGCTGACTGCTCTTTCTTTTTCTTATATCTTCATTATCCAGGTACACATCTATAACTTTGGCAATTGTAATATGAAAACATGAAGATTGAATCAATATGTGAAAAATTGAAGTTTTGATTTAGCCACTTTCTGATTTGTGTATTTAAACCTTTACTCATTAACGTTATGTATATCCCTATTGGTTTTGTAGTAAATAGATTGAAATTGAGTTGTATGAAAGATGTTGAATATAGTTCACAGTAATACATATTAGCATCTGATGATTGGTTTCTGTAGTCAAAAGTGGGGTTGTACTGGACTACTAAATTAACCTGGACTGTGAATCGTTATGGCTTAGATTCAATGAGTTTTTTTTGTGAGTTAAGTACTAGATGTAATTAGTTCTGTCTTAGCCGATTCATATACATGTTAAGTACTAGTTGTAACTAATCTCATGCTAGGTTAATAGAATGATTCGAGTTAATACTAACTAGTTACTCAACAATAAGATAGACCTTTAGTAGTTATCTTCATCAAATAGGATTGTTTGGGGTTTTTTTTCAACTGTGTTGAATTTCCGTGGGATGACATAGGCCTGCATGTTGACACTCATTTCATGTCTGTTCTGCTAATTGGAAAATAAAGGAGGAAGCCCGACTTGGTGAAAATAGCGCATTAGGCGCAGATTGATGCATTCTGGAATTACGAAGCATGACTTTAGGAATTCAAGTTTGAGTGTGGAAATTTGTGCGCTTCAGGGATTCGATCCCTTGACTCTTCTGGCCAGCCTTGTTCGATTCGGACTGGTCTCCGGCCCATTATTGGGTTTACTGGGAATTTTGTCCGGCATGCACATATCATGTGGCTTGGGCTCTTTGGGCCTAAGACTGAAATAGCAACTCGACTGTTAGTATTTAAATGGCAGGCTGTAGGTTTTAAGATAGGTAGCAGGTTCAAATTAAAAGGTGCTCCCCTTTGTCTGGATCCGGACTTGAACTTGAAGCCCGAATAATATAATCTTAAGTAATTAGGCCCTTTTCTTTATTTCTTTTAGAGACAAAAATAAATAGAAAAATCATAGTCGCTTTAGGATATCCTTAAATAAAAAATGAGACGAGCCTCGCCAAATAAAACGCACAAACTGTGGGGCCCTCAATAAATGGTTATAATAAAAACATAGATTTCGGGATGGGTCGTTTAGCGAATTTCACGGCTTTTTCCCAAAATAATAACTCGTTAGTCTCTTTAGGCGCGTATTTCAATAACATTACCTCCCTAAACTCGGGTGTACATTTCATGTGACCCAAAGCAAATCTCAAAACGTCGAATAAAATGCGTTCAGGATTGCAGGTGCATTTCATGTGACGCAGCCCAAATACGCATTTTAAGCGATGTTCAATTCTCTTTTAAAATGACAATGACAAAAGCGGTAAACGGTTAAAATTTGCACATAGGTTCAACATGTATTGAAATCAGATAAATAAGCCGAATATGACAGTTGAGCGACCGTGCTAGAACTACGGAACTCGGGAATGCCTAACACCTTCTCCCGGGTTAACAGAATTCCTTATCCGGATTTTCGGTTCGCAGACTGTAATACAGAGTCAATCTTTTCCTCGATTCGGGATTCAACCGGTGACTTGGGACACCATAAATCTCCCAAGTGACAACTCTGAATCTTTAATAATAATCCCGTTTTGATCGTCCTTTAATTGAAAAAACACCTTACGACCATGCGGGAGTAGGTAAAAAGGAGGTGTGACAGTGTTACTAAGTGTATTTCTCCTTTGTCAACCCAAAACCTAAAGGCGAGAGTTAGACTGATAAGCAAATTGTTGGACTAGCACAAGTGTAGATAATCCATTATCGAAAAGAGATCATTCAATTTCAGTAATTGCGGCATGCTATCAACCCTTGATGAACTTGAAGTGATATGAGAACCCAATGAGATAGTATAAAATAATTATGGAACATTTTAAAATGTTCTGAATGAGTTCTCCATGGATTTTGGCTTGAGAAATACCCAGATTGTAACAAAAGACAGAAAACAGGAGAAACAGACATTATGCTACGATAACCTCCAAAGGTGCGGTTTGTCTTGACAGAGATCCTAGTAAGGGTCCTCACGAGAAAGGAAGTTTTACAATGACTCATAGAAGGATATGTCCTCTCATGGTTATCGAGCAGGTGTTGGGAACTAGCACAATGAATTCACTAACCAAGGAACACAATTAACACGTTGTGGAGTTATAAAAAGAAAATAATCAATCATTATGAGTTGGACATGCTTATGTTATACTAACTTCCAAACTGCAATACAATACCACATCATGGGCAACCACAATACTAGAAACCAAGTGAGCTACTTGCTACGGGATATCTCAAGTGGACATGAAAGTTATGGCGACACAAGATCTTCCTGTGATGGGGATTGAGGATCTCAATTTTCAGAAAAACTTTATGCACACGGTGACCATTTCGATTGATATGCACTCATATGATAGGTGTTGACGCATGCTCTCATGTTACTTGACAGTGAGAAGGTTTCGTGATGATACTCAAAAGAGAGTAGATTGACTGTTGAAACCATACAAGCCATATACACAACTGAGTAAAAGAGTGACTTGAGAAGGATCGCAATATTGTGATGCTTTTCATGGAACTTGACACCACATAGGTAAACTTTACGACGGTGCATGTATAGGAACAAGCAAGTAGATTTTGTCCATTTAAATAAAAACATTCTGTAAGAAATTCATTGGATATAGTCCCTTGGCAAAAATTTAGGAAAGGCAAGTGGGAAGTATCAATCCCAAAGTTATAACTCAATTCAAGAACATAATTATAGAGCTCAATTCCATAGGAAGGTGTAAGTAAGAGAATTGTGATCGAGAGAATTTGTGAATAATACGCCTCATTCAAAGAGTAGGTGCATGAAATGTTTTGTGATTTAGATTCTTTTTAAGAAAATATCTATACATGCTCCCAATATAGGTGTATGTATATAATAAGATGAAGCATGTGTCGTTTAGAATGGCGTACTAGTGGGTCACTTACCTGGTGACTCTAGATTGGCGGGGCATGTCTTAACTGATGCACCCCGACTTCATATCTGTAACATAAATTGGTAACACAGTGATATACTACATGATCTGGTGGTGCAGTAACATTAATAGGAACAAGGGTACTCCCCTTAGCAACAACTTCTACCAATCCCTTCATGGCTCAACACATTCTCCTAATAAGTCCTTGGGCAATCAACTCGGACTCAATAGTGGGGTAAATCCCTCATTACATGCTTCAAATTCGCTTTGATACCAATCTTGAGAACAAGAATTAGAGAGAAAATCAGCTCCATATCTGAAGCTATATCGCACGATCTGGAGTATCAAAGAAGTGTAAAATTCTTAAGCGTCCAAATAGCCTCTAACTTATAGATGTCGTCGACTACACACCGATAAGAAGGACTCTACCAAACACGGCTCCGAGAAATCCTAGGACACTTTAAAACCTTAGGCTCTGATAACAAGTTTGTCACGCCCCAAAATCCGAGGAGCGCGACCGGCGCTCAACCGAGTAAACCCGACTGAGCAAGCCTGACAGGTTTCATACATACTACCCAATATTCGAATAAAGAGGAAATATACATCATTAATCAAGTTCTATAAATAAGTCTTTACCGATTTCTATTTCACATCCATTAGAAATTTAAATCATAATTATCAAGATATTACGAGTTTTATAAATCTTTGCCAAACATCCATATTTCTACTTTTATTCCAAATCCCAAACACCACCCACAACCTGCCTGGAGCCTCTAAATATAACTGAAGAATAATATGGAAATGTCGGTAACAAGGCTCCGGCTATACCTCAAATACAAAGTACATGATGAGAAAATGAACAAAAGATACATGACGTGACCCCGGGATAGAGTGGGGCTCACCATGTCTGCTGGAAAGATAATACTGCTATCACTGGCCGATGCCACTCGCTGTGGAACAACCTGTATCATAAAATGATACAGTGCACCCGGCAAAGGGGATGTTAGTGCCATCGATAGCACTAATATGTATAACTAAACACCATTTTACTAGAAATAACTGTCAAACAAGTGCAAGTAAATCACATGAGTAAATCAATTATTCAAATCACATAATCTTTCATATAATTTCAAAAACATAGTATGGGGCATTTCTTTCATATATTCATTATTGGTCTCAATACCACCGCTATCTTGAGCGGAGCCCGATCATGACCCGACCGGCTAGGTCACCTCATTGGAGGCATATATCTCAATCAATATTTCATTCCCCTTATCTGGAATTCAATATCAGCACATTACCACCATGTGTGTGGTATAGTGTCCGATCACGATCCGATCGGCTAGGTCGCCTTGACTAGGCATTATTCCTTTCTCATTAGTCACACATTGAAATATTTATTTCACATATCTCACATCAATTCCTTGGCACTTAGGTCCACCATTATCATATTGTTTTCTATTGTCAATACTCATCTTGCAAGTTGTGATCATAGGCATATACAAAAAAAATTTAATTTGCAATCACAGGTAAGTGAGCACATAGCTAGCATGCATAATTCTCCATTTCGATATTGGCTTATAGACCAAGCATTTCAACACATAATTGTATTTTTCTTCCTTATCTAATTATCAAGAATAGTACGTTACACACATTGAGACACATCCTTTATGTGTATGAGTAAATAATTGCAAATCAATTAATGCGTAACAACAATCAATGCATTAACCAATCCAATCTAACACGCATTCGTAAACACCAACGGAGCTCAATTTCTAATAAAAGGGAGTTTTAGCCATACATTCCTCGTTTAATCTTTTATTAAGTTACTATGACGTTTCAGAAATTCTAGAAATCTCAATCTACTTGAGACATAACAAAATAGAACATAAATTAGGAAGGTATTCATGGTTTCAGCTCATTTGTGCATTTTTTTCAAATACAAGTTGAGCATCTTGATTTTTAATCTCTTTTACAAGACTTCCTTCATTCCCCAACCCCATCTTTATTTATTCATATACATCAATATTCCCACAAACCTAATTTGTACATGCATGTATACATAATACTATTACCCCAAGAATCATACCTCAATAACCCTTCTCACAATCTCTACAATACCAACACAACCTAGGTTAGGCATCTATGGCTTCCAATCACTATCCCATGAGTTACAATACTAAATCCATACTCATATTTCCATAATAACTCCATATATGTAAGTCTAAGGTGTATGATTTACCTTTTTGGAAGAAATCTTGCAAAATCCTTCTTTGGGTTCTTGAAGGAATTTCTTGAAAAATCTATGTGTTTATATGAAGATTTCATCAATACTAGTGTATAAATGATGAAATTTCACACCAATATCCGAAGGATTACTTACCTTGAAAATGGCAGGGGTTGGAGGTCTTGGGAGGATAAAGAAATCTTGCCAAATTCGAGCTTGAATGACAAAAATGAAGGAAAGGTGATACCCCCTTTGGTTTTTACACTGACCAGGGGTATTTTAGACATTTTACATGTTTCCCCGCGGTCCGCGGCGTTCCACCGCGGTCCACCCCGCGGTTCCAGGAAGTAAGCCGCACGGTCCACCCCGCGGCTGTACGCCCGGGCGCGCTGGTGACGCAAGTCCGGTAAAATGGTCATAACTTTCTGTATACACTTCCAAATGATGAACAGTTGTTGCGTTGAAAACTAGACTCGAAGGGATTTTATTTGATAGGTTTTTCATCACACAACTCCTTAAATAACTGGAGATATGATTGTCCAAAGTGAGGTCTCGTGCGCACTCATTTACAACTTTCGTCTATTATGAAATTTTCCAACTTGGCTTAGACTTAGGCCTCTCCTTAGACCCCAATTCACTTCTAATATGAATTATACACTTATTAAAATATCCAATTGATACCCCTTTATATCATGAATCCTCATTTTCACACAAAATAAAATAATTAACCTACCTTAGCACGTCAAAATCTCAAATTACTTGGAAAAATATTCGGGGCCTTACAGTATGTGTATTCCTATTATTGATGACTTGAGAAAGTTGACCTTCGGAAAGTTTTAAAAGTGAGTAGCGGTCTGTTTGTTCAAATGCTACCAAGATAGATTTCGATCTAAGGCATTAGCTGAGTGGCAAAGGATGAGGAATGACGTGGGGGAAGTGTCATGCGAGGGTTAAACCTCCAGAAGGCCAGGTGTAAGAAGTGGAGGTCGAGTAGTTTCTTAAAAAAGTGAGTTTGCCCAAAGTGGGAGAGTGGCAGAGCAGTATGTGGATTCGGTGACTAGGTATATGGACTTAATTTAAAATATCGGCTATTTCGCCGAGATTTGATATGACGGAAAGGAGATGCTTGAAATGAAGAAGGATACAACCTAACTTTGAATTTAAAGGATGTTGTCACACATTTAATTGATGTCCACAGGGGGTGGTGAATAGACTTGCGCAGCTAGAGAGTAAGCTCGGGCTCAGGTGGGTTATTCCTTGTGAGTCAGGTTAGCGGTCGCATGGTTGGCAAAGCTTCTACGAAGAATTATAATGGTTATACCGCAAAGAGATCGGTCGTGCGAATGTGGTTGATGACTCAGAGTATAAAAAGTGTATTTTACAGAAAGATTCCTAAAATTTTTGCGGTCGGTCGTGCATGGTTATGTTAATAAGAGATAAGGAGTCTTGGTGAAATTCGGAGTTGTGTAATAGTGGCTTCAAGATAAGTGGGAGAGTTCCACCGCATGCGGTTGGGTTGTATCGTCGTCTTCTTGCGAGGTTTATGGTTATTAGCATATTGATGGGATATTCGGCAATGGGAAGAGAACATGAGTGGTTCTGCCGGGTACTCCGTCGAGAAGGTATGCTTGTGCTAGAGGAATCATGGAGTTGATTATATTCGGGCCAAGTCAGAATGGGTGGCTCTCAACAAAGGTCCTGGTGGATTCAAATGGGTAAGGTGTGGTGCCTAATGATTTCGAGCTTATAGGTATAGTTAAGAATCAATCTTTGTAACAGCTTATGAGAAGGTGTCCAATATGTTCTATGATGCTTTGACCTGCAGTGTGGCGATTTGGAGGTCTGAAATGGTTCGTGGAATTTGAGACAACATGGTCTCGTGATTCACGGTCACTCGGGATGAGTGCTGGTGGAGTGTGTGATGTGTTGAATAGAGTTATCATTTGTAAGGCAATCAAGGATAAATTAGAGGAAGATAGATTGGTTAGCAATAGTTGAAATGGAATATTGGAAGTAGTGATCAGTTCCTTCAACGTGATCAAGTTATGCAAGTGAGTTGTCTAAGTACGTGTGAGGCTTGTCGGCCGCTGTAATCGATGTTGTTTGGAAGTATTCTACTGTTATGGCCTGTTACATGTAGGCGGGTCCTGGAAGGCTATGGTGGCTTAGACCACTACTTAGAGATTTGCATATTCTACGGTTATGAGAATTTACTTGTGTGTTTCTATGGTTCTTCGGAAGTGAGTTAAGTGAAAAGTTTTTATATGATGAAGTTTTAATCTATTAGTGGTTCCGAAGTTATGATAAAAGTCATGTTCTATTGTATATTTGCATGTTGGGTGCAGTGAGTGATATGGAATTCGCAGTAAGGATCAAGGTTGCAGTTCGGTATTGGCAAGGATGTCATGAGCTCGGATAAGCAGGAAAAGAATTTCGATATTTAAAGGAAGATGATATTATCTTCAGCATCACCTAAGATTGGTGTTTTGTGAAAAGGCTTTGCATCCTGGTTAAGGATCCTTGATCACTTTTCAGCGTGAGTACAATCGGTGGTTTGGATGTGCAGACCTGTTATATGTTACGGAAGGCTGTGGGAGGATGCCCACGGGAGGGTTGTGTAAGTGTGGCATGTAGACACTTGATTGATTAAAGAGTTAAACCAAGTATGAAGATTGTGGTGATATTGTTAACTTGAGAATTGGTGCTTGGAGGGCACTCGGTTTATTGGGTTGTGGACTGTGGAGGACTGCTCTGGTTATGATGGTTGTTCTTGTGTGTTATGGGGAAAAAGGGGTTATTATGGACCCAGGAAAGATTATTGGCCTAGTTTGGTACGATCAGAATCATCTTGAGGTCTATGAATATATTTAAATATGAATATGGGCTCTATGTCAGGCCAGATGTGTTTATTTCAGCATAGCGCTCCTTATTGAGGAATATTCGGACGTTGGGTGTTATTTCGTCATCGTCTATTTTATGTATGAGTTGCAAAATGGCTTGATAAATTTCTTATGTGCTGAGGTTCCACGTAGCGATAGTGTTATGTGAGCAGGATGGCTCTTGAGATTCATATCATATATCGCACTTTAGTTGTGCTTGAGTTTTGTAACTTATGGCTCTATCTGTCTCCCCAGGGATGGTATTATGCACTTAGCATGCTTGTGGCCGGTATTTGGTATTTTGTTGTAATGAGCAATTTAGCTAGATCTAAATCTCATTATGTGAATTCTATGTGTGGATCGGGTGGCATGCCACCATAGGTATGTTATTTGGATCGGGTTGCACGCCGCAACAGTGTGATGTTGAGTACAGTTTTCTATATGCTATTTTTGTATACCTTGCTTCCTATTTTCTAAGGAAAGTCCATATTAGTGTGTGAGTTGAGTAGTTCCTTCCAGAGTTCATTTTCCTTTTGTCACATTCGAGTTCATAGCCTATTGGCACATTTTGGCATTATATGAGACTTTTGATCATGTCTGGGGTAGATTATTGCCTGAGCAGTTCGTATTGGGTGAGACGAGATCATTGGATTTAGGATCAGTGCAATCTGATTATATGAACTATATGAAAGAGCAAAGACCACTATTTGGTTTAGAATGAGGCGATGGTTCTTGTAAGGAGTATAGACCCAATCATTTATTGAATGCGGCAGTAGGTTATGAATTCATATACATCTCTTTCATCGTGGCAGTATTGTAAGAGTTAGAGCAAGACCTATGTAGGTCATGAGGTGCAATGGGAGCATCAGATTCTTGGAATTTCGAAGTATTTGATCGGAGAATGTTATTGTGGTCCTGTGAGTAAAGTGGTGCAAGTGTGAATTTAACTAAGGTACGCAATCATGTTTTGGTGTTGCATGTAGTTATTGATGCGGTGAGCGTATGTTAGAACAGGCCTGTAAGAGAATTTCGGATGTTGGAATTGGGCTCTAAGGCTTCGTTGCTGACGTGAAAATGATATCTTCAGATTGATCAAGCTAGGGTGCCCAGCTGAGTTGTGCTAGCATGTGAGGTGCTCGAGGTGTTAAACAGTGATTTTGGGAAAGCACAACACTGTTCTTAGCACGTTCGAGGACGAACGTATGTTTAAGTGGGAGAGAATGTAACGACCTGACAGGTCGTTTTCAGCTCTAGCGCGCCGTTCAGCAGTTTGAGGCCATGAGCAGCTTCATCTCAGGTATTGTGACTTGTACACTTGGCCGGAATTGAACTTCGGGAAGTTCGAATTTGATTTGGAAAGAAAATTCTCATTTCAGAAGCCTTAAGTTGAAAGAATTAGCTAAGATCGGAATTTGGAGTAAACCACCTCGGAATCAAGATTTGAAGGTTCCAGTAGGTTGGTATGATGATTTCGGACTTAGGCGTATGCCCGGATTGGGTTTTGGATAACCCGGGAGCGTTTTGGCGCCTATTGTGGAAGTTAGCATTTTGGAAGAAATTTCATAAGATTGGGTTCAACTGCATTTCAGTGTTATCGATGTCCGGTTGGGATTACGAGTCTGGGAGTAGCTCTGTATGGTGATTCTAGTGTTAGGAGCGCGATCAGAAGTGAATTCAGGGGTCCGTGGGTCATTTTGGAGTCATTTGGCTGAAGATAAAAAAAGGAAAGATTTTGAGAAGGTTGACCGGATGTGGACTTTTTGATATCGGGGTCAAAATCCGATTCCGAAAGTTGGAGTAGGTCCGTAATGCCGAATATGACTTGTGTGCAAAATTTGAAGTCAATCAGACGTGATTTGATAGGTTTAAACATCAAAAGTAAAAGTTTAAAATTTTAAAGTTCATAAAGCTTGGATTGGAGGTCGATTCGTGGTTTTAACGTTGTTTGATATGATTTGAGGCATCGAGCAAGTCCATAATATGTTTTGGGACTGGTTGGTATGATTGGTTCGGGTCCCGGGGACCTCAGGTGTGTTTTGGGTTGTATTGCGCTCTTATTTGATGTTTCAACATCGTTTCTTTGGAAATAAAGGGTAACATATTAAGCAAATGAGCTACGAATTAAGTTTTTATTGTACTATTATATCTTTATCGTAATTACGGAGCCATGGCAAAAAGAATTATCGAATTTGGACATTGTATGAGGGAGTTATGCTCATTTCCGTATCGGAAAAAATTGTTGGTTTCTGGTGTGAAGATTTGTTCTTCGCGAACGTGATAGAGGTTCCGCGAATGCGAAGAAGTATTTTTGGGTTGACCGGTCAATGCGAAAATTGCCCTTCGCGAACGCAAAGGCGATGAAGAAATATCGCCTGGACAGTGTTTTAAACCGAGGATTTTAGTGTTTTGGGCATATCTTGAGTTCTAGAGCTCCGTTTGAAGTGATTTTTATGGCGTTGTTCTCGTCCCAACAAAGGGGTAAATATATGACCTTTATTTTGATGTTTCTCCATGATTATTTCTGTTAGTTTCTATTTTTATCCGTATTTGAATTGTAGAAATTGGGATTTTGAGCCCCAAAATTGAAAAATGGTAAATCCTTGATTTGAAGGTCGATTCATGGACGAAATTGGGTGAATTTCTGGATATAGACCAAATGTGTTATGGCCAATATTTATTTTCAATAATTTTCAAAATCCGGGCACGTGTGCCCGATGGTAATTTTTATCGACTTTTCGATCGGGGTTAGGAATTGTTATGAATTGGATTGTAATGAGTAATTGAACATATATAAATGGATTTGCATAATTATTGGCTGGCTTTGAAGTGTTTGGCATCTATTCGAGTCTTCGGAAGGGCATGGAATGCCGGTTATCGATCTTCAGAGCGAGGTGAGTCTCCTTTCTAACCTTGTAGGAGGGAATTGTCCACATAGGTGAAATAATTGATTATGTTCTCCTATTTGTGGGAGCTACATACGCATGAGGTGATGAGAGTCTGTGTGTATCTACTAATATGTGTAAGTCTGGATAGTTTAGGACCCAAAAGCATGTTATACTTGGAATATCTGTGATCTTATTGATATATAGTTGAATTTCATAAATTCTATTGAATTGGTAAATGAATTTCTAAGAGCATTAAACTTCATTTTCTTAAATCAATAAAAGATAATTGGCTTTTATTTGGATAAATGTTTCCCGATAAATTCTTAATTTGTTGTTTGAGCATGTATTTCTATGTGTACCTGCGTGGCATGTAAGGTTCGCGAGCAAGATGATTGTTTATTTAAATTTGATCGCGTCGCATGTATGGTTCGCGAGCGGGGTAATAAATCCATCTATGGTTTATGCCGTTCGACCCTCGGCAGTGCACATTTTACATTTATGTTGGATCGGGCCATACGACCTCGACATGAGTTGCGCATGCTTGTATTGCTTGCCTTGAGATTTATTAATATTGATATCTGCTCTCCCCGACTTGAGAAAATTATTAATTAATAGATTACGAATCCGGAGACTTTTAATAAAAAGAAACTTTTACCTGTTTCGTGACTTATCTGGATTTACTGTTGTTAATAAATCTATGATTCATCGGATTAATAATATTGTTATTGGATCACTAGTAAGTGTCGAAGTTGACATCTCGCCTCTTCTTCTTCGAGATTAGACGGAATACTCATTGGGTAAACGTTGTTTTCATACTCATACTACACTTGCTGTGCATTTTTGTTGCACAGGTTCATATGTGGCTAGTGGCTTAGTGGCATAACAGCATGGTTGATGCGGAGAATTAGGTGAGCTGAACTTCTCGGGACGACCCGCAGCCAGCTAAGTCTCCTCCAGATTGTTGTATTTATCCTCTGCCCAATTTGTATTCCGAACAGTTGTTGTATTACATTATTTCTTAGAAATTATTCATGCACTTATGACACCGGATTCTGGAATGGATATGGGGTATTCTGTACTTACTTGTAAATATTCTTTTACTTATGTTCGTAAAGACTATCTTTTACTATCTGGATTGAAGGAAAATATCAGTTTTCAAAATTATTGAGATAAGAATTTAATTAAGTATTTTGATTGGCTTGCCTGACAGAGGTGTCCGGCGCCATACGACCCTTAGTGAATTTTGGTTCGTGACAAGTATTGGTGTAGGATAGTGAGTCAATATCAGGTACTTTGACCGCAAACTATGGAGAAACTAGAGATACGATTTGGCATTTTGATTTCTCAAGATAAAAGCTATTGTACATTTCTAGATGGCCACCTACAACTTGAGGATAAAAGATTGAAATACTGCAGAGTGATGTCAATATTGTTACTTGTTCTTGCATGGTTTGCTCAAGTACAAGATTTTAATATTGTTACTTGTTCTTACATATTATTGATAGAATCATGACCATGCTATATTAAAAAATACCCACAAGTAAACAAAGAAAGAGAAGCAACCGATGACTACGACAGTAATGGCGAGACCAAGTGAATGTGCTAAAGTAGAATACATACTAGATGCTGCAATAAACCTGCGACGTCATAAAGTTTTTCTAGAACTCTTTCCTTTACAGGTCCTCTAATGTAATCTGTCATGGCGAAGTAGGTGAATATTGAACTAGCAGAGCACATAAAGGCGATGACATCAGAAACAACAAATGCACGAAACACTGTTTTCCTTATTAGAATCGCCATACCTTTATTATGGCTATTTGGATCGTTGTCAAAACCTCCCGGCAATGTGAAACCAGCTGCAACCGTGACTGTAATTAGTAGAGTGACCACAACTAGATGTATTTGAGATGCCGACATAATTTCGGTTTTTGTTGCATCTGGCTTAGCTTTTTCCAGATCAGCCATTCCTTTTGATTAATTTGGGGATCTTTTGACTCCTTAATTTTCTTTCTTCGGTTGAAACACTATATACATATATATACCCTTGATGAATATTCTCCAAAGAAGAAAGGGAATTGTGTTTGCCTTGATCACAAGAAACGAATTTGGTGTTTTCCTCGATCACAAGAAATTAATGGATTGTTTTTATGTTTTGTTTTAATGCCTCACTTCATAGAAAATTAATGCTCTTGAACTTTGCTACAATCTGTCATTCGAAGTCGACAAAACACATTTCCTTCTTTTAATTTAAAGAGAAAGCATTCAATTGAGCATGGAGTTTAAGAAACAAAGAAAAATTTAACACTTGTGGTGTTATAACATGCCATGCATGACATTTATGTGGTTTTAAAATCATGTTATTAATGGTAAACTCAAAAATGTTTAAAAAAAATATTTCAAGTTATAGAAAGAAATCATCCTTTTTAAATATTTGCATCTGACCAAAGACTCGTTGGGAGAAGGAATTCTTAGAAGACTACTATCTCTTTGGCTGCAACGAGTATGGGGCAAAGATTTAGTGGGCGTTTCGAAATCAGAACTATAAAATTTCAAAAAAAGGTGAAATTACTTTTCAAGTGAAAATGATATTTACAACAACAACTACTCAGTATAGTCCCACAAAGTGGGGTTTGGGGAGAGTAATATATAGACAGGTCTTACCCCTATCCGAAAGGGCAGAGAGGTTGTTTCCAATCGACCCTCGGCTCAGGGACGGAAAGGAAAAACAAAAACAAAAACACAAACAAAAGAGCATTAGTAATTTCAATAGAAATCGCGTAAATAATTATCTAAACATAAGAACCATAAATAAAATGGCATGCAATAATATTAAACAGTAACTACGATAAATAACTACCATAAGAGGACACAATCCAACACATGAATCATCTATGGAGAGCCCTACCAAGCCCCACTCAACCCCGGGAAAGGAGTACGAAAATTCTAGAAACCCCTATCCTACAACCCTGATACTAGACCTCCAGACTTTCCCTATCAAGGGTCATGTCCTCGGAAATTCGCATACTAGCCATGTCCTGCCTAATCACCTCTCCCCAATGCCTCTTAGGCCTCCCTCTGCCTCGCCTCACACCGACCACCTCCAGCCGCTCACAACTCCTTACCGGGGCATCAGGGCTTCTCCTCCGCACATGCCCGAACCACCTGAGCCTCGCTTGTCGCATCTTCTCATCCACTGGGGCCACCCCCACCTTCTCTCGAATAAGTTCATTCTTAATATTATCTAACCTGGTGAGCCCGCACATCCACCTGAGCATCCTCATCTCCGCAACCTTTATCCTCTGAACGTGAGAGTTCTTCATCGTCCAGCACTCCGCCCCATACAACATGACAGGTCTAACCACAGCTCTATAAAACTTCCCCTTTAGTTTCTATGGCACTTTCTTGTCACACAGGACTCCTGATGCTAGCCTCCACTTCGACCAACCCGCTCCTATACGATGAGAGACATCCCCGTCTATCTCTCCATCCCCCTGAATCACCGACCCAAGATATCTGAAATCGTCCCTCTTGGCGATGACCTGAGATCCAATCGTCACGTCCCTGCCTACTTCGCTCGGCTCGGCGCTAAACTTGCACTCCAGGTATTCTGTCTTAGACCTACTTAGTTTGAAACCCTTAGACTCGAGAGTCTATCTCCATACCTCTAGCCTCTCGCTAACACCGATCCTCATCTCGTCAATCAAGACTATGTCATCAGCAAATAGCATACACCAAGGCACATCCCCTTGAATATGTCGGGTTAGAGCATCCATCACCAAGGCAAAAAAGATAGGGCTAAGCGCCGATCGTTGATAGAGTCCCATAACCACCGGGAAATGGTCTGAGTCGCCACTGACCGTCCTAACCCTAGTCTTAGCTCCATCGTACATGTCCTTGATTACTCTGATGTAGGCTTCCGGCACGCTCTTCGCCTCCAGGAACCTCCATAACACCTCCCTAGGGACCTTATCGTACGCCTTTTCCAAGTCTATAAACACCATGTGCAGGTCCTTCTTCTTATCCCTGAACAGTTCCACCAATTTCCTGACAAGGTGGATAGCTTATGTAGTGGAGCGACCCGGCATGAAACTGAACTGGTTCACAGATATAGATGTCATCTCCCTCACCCTCGCCTCGATCATCCGCTCCCAGACCTTCATGTTGTGACTTATTAATTTGATACCCCTATAGTTGTTGCAATACTGGATATCCCCTTTGTTCTTGTACAAGGGCACCACTGTACTCCACCTCCACTCCTCTGGCATCCTATTGGTTCTGAAGATCGTATTGAACAACCTGGAGAGCCACTCCACTCCTGACCTACCCATGCATTTCCATAACTCCGCCGGAATTTCGTCTGGCCCGGTCGCTCGACCCCTACTCATCCTACGCAAAGCCCCCACAACCTCCTCCACCCTAATGCGCCTACAGTACCCAAGGTCTCTATGACGATTTGAATGCCCCAACTCCCCTAGCTCTATGTTTCGATCCCCTCCTCGTTAAGTAGGTCTCGAAAGTACGCTTGCCACCTCTGCTTCATTTGAGACTCCCCCATCAGAACTCTGCCATCCTCGTCCTTGATGCACCTAACTTGGTCGAGATCCCGCGCCTTCCTCTCCCTTATTTTAGCTAACCGGAATAACTTCTTGTCCCCACCTTTCTCCCCCAATTCCTCGTACATGCTACCAAACGCCGCGTTTTTAGCTTCCGTGACCACCAGTTTTGCTTCCTTCCTCGCCACGTTGTAGATCTCCCTATTCACTCTCCTTTCTTCCTCGCTTGTGCTTCCTGCCAACTTAGCAAATGCCGCCTTCTCCACCTCCACTTTTCCTTGGACTAACCAAGTTCGTTGTCTCTGACCACATTGCGTCCGCTTCCCCAGAACTTCTCCAAGCTCCGCCATCAACTAACCTCCTATCCAACTCATGGGATTTCTCCTTAGTCAAAGCACCCCATCTAATATGTGGCCGTCCCCGAGCACCCCTCCTCTTCCTCTTCACCCAGAGACCGACATCCATCATTAGGAGTCTATGAAGAGTCGAAAGGGACTCTCCCGGAATAACCTTGCAGTCCTTGCACAAACCTCTATCGCTCCTTCTGAGAAGGAGGTAATCAATCTGAGTCCTCGCCGCTGAACTTTTGAAGGTGACCAAATGCTCTTCCTTCTTCTGAAATGTCGAGTTCGCAATCAGAAGCTCGGAAGCCCTGGCGAAATCAAGCAGCGACGTACCTCCTCCGTTCCTAACCCCAAGGCCATAGCCACCGTGCACCCCACCATAACCACCAGCATCCGCCCAATATGACCATTAAAGTCCCCTCCAATAACTAACTTCTCGGATTGAGGAATACTACTCACCAACTCGTCAAAGCCCTCCCAAAAGCGCCTCTTAACCTCCTCATCTAAGCCCGTTTGCGGCGCGTAAGCGCTGATGACATTGAGGACGCAACCCCCAATAACCAACTTAATAGACATTAACCTATCATTCACTCGCCTAAACTCAACTACGGACTCCCTTAGATCCCTATCCACCAAGATGCCCACTCCATTCTTACCCCTCACGACCCAAGTGAAAATGATATTTGAAAATTAAAATTGTGTTTGGACATGAATATAATTTTGGGTTGTTTTAAATTTTTGTGAGTGATCTGAGTGAAAATTTTGAAAAACAGTTTTTTGGAGTTTTTCAAATTTTTGAAAATTTCCAAAATTCATCTTCAAGTGAAAATTAAAAATTTTATGAATAAATACTATTTTCGAAAAAAGTGAAAAAAATTCGGAAAAAAATAAATAAAAAAATCTTATGTCCAAACGGGCTCTTAGTTTGCTAAGTAATTTGTGCAGATGGTTAGTTTGATAGAGAGAGAATCAAGCAAGTCTTGAATACATAGAAAATGAGCCTAATTTAGAACTGAAGAAGAGTAACTTCAGTCCATATAACAATTTTTTGCCATTTCTCTAAGTGGCTTACCTAAACTATACGAACTATGCCATTCAGTTTTTCATACTTCTTTATTACCCGGTGGTGGATGTAACTTATTAGCCCAAACGTGGATACATATATAAAAACTCACTAAATTTAACAAATATTATATTCTATACTCATAATTTTAAAAGTAGAATAAATTTAGTGCTAAAATTTTACAGGCTGAATACATATGTAGACAATAAATTTGCGTCGAGAAAATAAAATCAAGACCGAAAAATATTATAACAATGGTAGTATTTTATTTCAAATATATGAGTGTTACAACCTCTATGAATCCTCTGATTCTTCTTTTCAATTGTAATTAAATTCAAGGGTCTTTGATCTTAATCTTAAATCTATGTTTGTTGCCACGAACGATGATCTTTCTTGAGCTTGAGCTTGAGCTTAATTGCTTGAACTTGACCTTGATTCGTTCTTCGTTCTTGAGCTTGAACTTGATTGCTTGAAGCTTGAAACTTGTAGAGAAATTTAAAGCGTTTGATCCACGAGCTTTCTCTTGATTCTTGTTATAACTTCTCGTGTCTTTTCTGAGTTATGAAGATCTCTATTTATAGTTGTGGAAGGAAGGAGTTGTGATAAGAACAAACTCTTTCCGACTAATCAAATTAAAGTGTGACATGTTTGCATTTGATTGGCCAAAACACATCACTTGCATACGTGGCGCAGTTTCATTGGTCTTTTAATGTGACTTGGCATGTCTTTGTCATTTTGACACGTGGCATGATCACATTGGCTCTTTCGTTTGACTTGGCATGCCACATCATTTGACATGTGGCACCAAACTGGGCCTCTAGGAAGATGACATATTGGTCTTAATGAAGTGGACTCATCACTTTAGCCTAATGGATTAAGACTTATTTATTTAAAAAAATTTGGCATCGCATAACAGCTTAGTCCAATAATGGGCAGAAAATGGTCTATATTTTAGCATTTGGCACAAGTAGCCAAAAATTAACATTTAATGATCTTCTCTCTCTTCTAATGGTCCTACCATCACCGTAAAAATAGGCTTTTATTTCTGTTTTGTTAGAATTCGAAAAATTTTCAAGATTTTCTCCCAAATCCCTGCAATCTTCTTTTCTAGGTTCTTAAAATTATTTCTCACAAGCATTAAGAATGTTAAAAATTATAAATATAGTTTGTATATCATAGTGTATATCCAAGTGTATAACAAAATAAATTTTATTTTTTGCATATCATACTATAGAACATGTTAAATAACATGTATACCAATATATACATCAAAACGTTATTTTTTTCTTTGTGTATATCAAAAATTATTTTCCTTTGGTAGTCGTCTATAATTTATTATTATCTTTATATCCAAGTGTATAACACCAAACTAATTATATTATTTGTATATCACATTGTATAATACATAATAAAATGTGTATATCAAAATATATATCACAAATTTATTATCCTTCTTTTTATATATTAAAATGTATATCAAAAAATCGCTTTCCTTCTTGCATATATCAGTGTATAATATATAATTTCTTATGAATACACACACACACACACACACACACACACACACATATATATATATATATGTATGTTTGTTCCTCGAAGAGTTGTATGCTCATATTAATTTGTCGCTCTATATTAGAGCTTCGCTCCTCTGTACTTGATGGGTAATACTAGATGTAAGGCCCCGGAAAATTTCGCTATGCAAACTAGGATTTCATGGTGCAACGTAGGTTTATTATAATATTTTTATGTGTTATTAACATGGTGTACATCCATTGAATTTGGTAGATATGTGTATTAGTCTTATGTTAAGTAATTTGGGGTCCAAGGAAAGGCCTAAGTATAAGACAAATTGGAAAAAGTCCTTTATAGGCTAAGATTTCAAATGAGTTCTCACAAGCCCCCACTTTGAACGAGCATATCTAAATATCTATAAGGTTTTGGGTGATGAATAACCTATTGAATTAACGGTCTTTGAGTCTAGTTTCCAACTCTTTAAACGGTTCGTCATTTAGATATTCCTACACAAAGTTATGATCAAATTACTGAAGGCTGGAAAAAACCGATCATGTGTCAAATCTGCGATCGCAGAATCACAATGCGGTCCTCATTGTTGATCTGCGATCGCAAATCTGATCGCAGACTGGGTCAATGTAGCCCATTTTTGGGCAGCGATTCTGCGACGCATCTGCGGCCTGCATACCCATTCTGCGGTCCGTTCTGCGATCGCATAGTTGACATCGGAGGGTTAATTTTCTAATTTTCATAACCCGACCCCATTTTGATATATAGCCTTTTGGGCTTCATTTGGGGTCATTTCCTACTGATTTTAGAGAGAGGTGAGAGTATTTTAGAGAGAGAAGGAGGAACCCAACATTTAAATCATTCAAATCTTGCATCAATCTTCAAGAATCAAAGAACTCAATCACAAGTTCTTCATCTAAGAGGTAAGATTCTATACCCTAGACTTTAATTTCGAGTTTGGGGTACAAGATGGGTTATTGAGGTATAATTCTTGGCTGTATTAGTATTTTGTATACATGCATTTACAACTTAGGTTTATGGAAAGATTGTTTAACTTAAATAAGTATGATTGAGTTAGGGAATGAAGAAAATCTTGAAAAGGGGATTTGAAATCAAGATGCTCATCTAGTATTTGATAAAATGCTCAAATGAGCTAGAATTATGAATACCTTCCTAATTTGTGTTGAATTTTGTTGTATCTCAAAAAAGATTGAAGTTGCTAGAATTTTCGGAATATCGTAGTAATTAAAGGAAAGCTCAAGAAAGGTATGTATGGCTAAAACCACATCTTCTTAGAAATTGAGCTCCTTTGGTTTTCATGAAAATGCTGTTAATACCGAAATTTGATTGATGTATTGATTATTACTTCATATGAATTCGTATTACAAAATATATAAGTGAAAGGTGTGTCTCAATGTATTCAATAGGATATCCTTGGGAATTTAAGGATGTGAGAAGAATATGAACCATGTGTTGAAATGCTTAGACTTCAACTCAAGTTTAAACTTAGATTGTTATGCCAAATTGTGTGAGAAACCTCGTTATTATTGATCCTCCTAATTGTTTTTATGTGCTAAATGTATTTGATTAATTATGTCTAGTTGTTGGTAATGTATAAAGATGTTTGAGATAAATTAAATGAATTTGGAAAATAGAGTGTGGCCAAGGTACCGAGAATTGGAATTATAATTGTACTTGGTGATGCCTATGACATGAGAAAATATGAAACAAATCATGAAATGAGCATCGACTTTGCTTTTCATAAATGACCTCAATAATAAAGTGCCTTAAAGGCTTTGTACACAATTTATGCCATAAGTGGCCGTTCGAGATAATGTTTTGCCTCATGAGTACATCCAATGTGATGTGGGTTGTTACATACTTCGATGTTAAAATTGTATGTTGTCATGATTGGAAAAAGAATGATTCAAGAATAATTGATATAATTTCTTGCTTATGCCTTTGATGTATTTTTATTACGGGTTGGTGTATCCCCTCTATTGATTTGGAAGAATCCATTGTGTTTCAAGTTCCATTGTCAATAAACTTGAGGTGTATGATTTCTGAGATATTGTATATGCCGAGGAATCATGGTTCCTCTCATGTGTACTTGATATCTCTAATTAAATGGCTTGTTGTTAGAATTGATATTGATGTGAAATGTGGGAAAGAAGAGATTGAGTTATGAAATGTGGCCTAGTGCCAAGTATGATGTGATAATTGTGGCCCCAAGTGCCTATGAATTGATATATGTGAAACAAATATGAAATGAAATTGTGATTGAGGTAACGTCTTGTAAGACGGCTTAGCCGATCGGGCTGTGATCGGATGCTATGTTACACATCCATGGTGGTAATGTATTGAAAATTGAAAGTGGAAAGCGATATTGAAATAATGGTAACGTCTCGGGGAGACGGCTTAGCCGATCGGGCCGTGATTGGACGCCATGATATATATACACATGGTGGCAATGTATTGATGATTGAAACTGGAAAGTGTAAATAAAATTTTGGTAATATCTCCGGGAGACGGCTTAGCCGATCTGGTCGTGATCGGACTCCACTCAAGAAAGCGGTGGTATTATAAATGAATTTTGGAAATGGAAAGGAAAGATGAGATTGTGATTGGAATATATGCCTCGAGTGAGGTGACCTAGCCGATCGGGTAGAGATCGGACTCCGCTCATGATAGCGGTGGTATTGGAAACAAATGATGAATAGTATGGAATACCCCAAACTAAAGATATGGAAACATAATGTGAAAATTGTAAAATTCTTTTAGTGCACAATCTAGAGTTATGGGAATTATGTGAAAGTCATATGATTCTTTGATTTGATGATGTGGTGATTGTTAAAGCTTTTGAATTACCTTTATTCTTGTTTGATAGTTCTTTTTTAATTAGATGGTATTTAGTTATACATACTAGTGCTATTCAATGGCACTAACGTCCCTTTTGCCGAGGGCGCTGTATCGTTTTATGATACAGGTTGTTCCAAAGTTAGCGGCATCGGCCAGTGATAGTAGTATTCTCTTCCCAGCAGATTTGGTGAGCCCCACTCTATCCCGGGGTCATGTCATGTATCTTTTATGCATTTCTCATCATGTACTTTGTATTCGAGGTATAGCCAGAGCCTTGTTACCGGTATTTCCATATTACATTACTCTTCAGTTGTATTTAGAGGCTCCGTAGATAAGTTGTGGGTGGTATTTGATATTGGGAATTGAAGTATAACTATTGATGTTTTACAAAGATTTATAAACTTGCAATATCTTGATAATCATGTTTTAAGCTTCTAAGGGAAATAAAGTGAAAGTTGTTCATAAAATACTTACTAAGTATGGTCAATGGAGTTTATCTCCTATTTATTCATGAATTAGTTTGGATAGAATGAAACATAACAGGCTTGCTCAGTCGGGTTTACTCGATTGAGCGTCGGTCGCGCTCCCTCGGATTTTGGGGCGTGACACTAGAGTTAATCCATCTGTCGAAAATTGCTTAATTTATCGTATTGTATGCACATGTAAACCAATGGTAAAGTTAATCCACCATTTTAATCACATTTGGAACAGAGAGGGAGGGAGGGAGGGAGAGAGGGGGGACCAACAAACAATAGAGGGAGAGCAGCAAACGGATAGGATAATAAATAATAAAATAGGGTAATTTTTAGGATTTGGCTATATAATCCCAATTATTTGGGGCTGCCTTTTCCAAAACCTAATATAAGGCTAAAGAATTGTCAATTCTCCTTATGTGTTGCGATTAGGTGTCATTTTTTCTTTATTTAATCCATATATATTGAACTTATATACAATAACAAACCCAGTCTGATTCCAACAAGTGGGGTCCGGGGAGGGTACTCTGTACGCAGACCTTACCCCTACCTAACACAGGTAGAGAGGTTATTTCCAATAGACCCTCAGCTCAGGAAGGGCAAGAAGAAGAAGCAAGGGAGGAAGAAAGGTGGAAGATTAAAAAAAGGGAGAGATAAAGGATAAGTGGTACCAAATAATAGCAACAGGGAATACAATACCTTAGGCGAACAAAACCACATAACATAATAAAAATCTAAGTATATGAAGGGACATACATACTACTAAGACTATCAGTGAACAACTATAGACTACCTACTAACCTTCTACCTTAATCCTCAACCTCCACACTCTCCTATCAAGGGTCATGCCCTCAGTGAGCTGAAGCATAGCCATGTCCTGCCTAATCACCTCTCCCCAATACTTCTTAGGTCTACCACTACCTCTTCTCAAACTCTCCATGTTCAATCTCTCGCACCTCCTAACATGCGTATCCATGCTTCTTCTCTTAACATGTACGAATCATCTCAGCCTCGATTCCCGCATCTTGTCTTCCACGGAGGCTACTCCCACTCTATCCTGGATAGCTTCATTCCTAATCCTATCTCTCCTGGTACACCCACACATCCATCTCAATATCCTCATCTCTGATACTCTCATCTTCTGCACGTGGGAGTTTTTAATTGGCCAACACTCAGCCCCATACAGCATAGCCGGTCGAATCACCACTCGATAAAACTTACCCTTAAGTCTTAGCGGCACATTCCTATCACACAAAACATCAGAAACGATCCTCCACTTCATCTATCCCGCTCTAATGCGATGTGCGATATCTTCGTCAATCTCTACGTTACCCTGGATAATAGACCCGAGATACTTATATAATTAATTCAATTATATTATCCCATAATATTTATTTGGGCCAATGTATCTTGAATTTTAAAATATAATATAAATTATTTTATGGATTTAATTTTAATTAAATTTATATGTCTATAAATTCTCCGTACTTCAAGGCTCGTTGAAGTATAAATTTTAAGGACTAGGCTTGAAGTATTTGTTGAGGACAGTTTGTATTTTCCTTGGAATGGCTTCGTCAGTGTCTCTTCTTATAATTATAACACCTTAGTTGCATTCTATCTGGACTAAAGTAGTGACAGATCCCATTTGTCATAAGTAACCCTTTAACTAACTCTCTCTTTTACTTAAGCACCAAAATTAAAAAAGAATTTCAAATGCCTAGAAATCTTAGTTAAAGTGATGCTGCAAGACTTCAAAATTGGCTTCTTAATGGAGCACATAGCTGATCTACTACACGTGGCAGTATCTAGAACATATGAATTCATCAATTGTTTTAATTCAAGTAGTACTCTGAAACACGTTTTTTCTTCTCCAACTACAATTGTTAATTTGATTAGGAGTCAAATTGCAATAGCCCAGTTTATGTTGGAGACTAACCGTGACAGCCTCCTTAAATACTGATCCCACATCGGCACTTAGTTCTGAATAGCCTACTCAAATCATTTAATATAAGGTTGCACTTTCTTCAACTCACGATCATCAATTTCCAGTGCCTTTGACGCTTGTGAAGTATCACCGAAGGTAATTTCTTCTTGCATTCTTGTGCCTTCTTTTGTCATTCATTTTCTTTTTCTTTTTGTAGGTCAAACAAGAAGGATGTGCTCTTATTTAACGAGATGATTCACGCATGAATAAGGGAGTTTTATGGTTGAAGGGATGGGTATAAATCTTTGTCCGAATATTAGAGAGATTACTCTCATGGCCCAATTATCAGTGAGATTACTCTCAATGTATCCTGACTACCGGAGAGATTATTCTCAAAATGGCCTGATTACTGGAGATATACTCTTAATGTGGCCCGACTACCGAAGAGATTACTCTCAAAATGGCCCGACTATCGGAGAGATTACTCTCAATGTGGCCCGACTACCAAAGAGATTACTCTCCAAATGGCTCGACTACCGGAGAAATTACTCTCAATATGGCCCGACTATCGGAGAGGACAACTTAAGGTGCAAAAGGACTCATATGTCCACCTTAAGATTGGAAAGTTATAGTTTCTTTTAAGGAAAAACCCAAGAATAGGTCAACTTAAGGTGCAAAGAGATATATACGTCCACCTTAAGATTGGAAAATTATAGTTCATTTTAAGGACAAACCCACGAAGAGGCCAACTTAAGATGCAAAGGGCTCATATGTCCACCTTAAGTTTTGAAAATTATAGTTCTAAGGACAAACCCACGAAGAGGCCAACTTAAGGTGCAAAGGGACTTATATGTCCACTTCAAGATTGAAAAGTTATAAAGCTTCGACTCGAAGACTTCATGGACTAGATGACGTCGACTTGAACATTGTGGAAAACTTTGAAGATTCGGCGGACTTTGCAGACTTCAACTTGAAGAACGACAAACTTGAATATTCGGCGGACTTTGACGTTTCAATCTGAAAAATTTGAGGGATCAAATACTTCCACTTGAAGACCAACGAGTTTGAGGACCTCAACTTGAAGACTTCAACTTAGAGACCTGGAGGGCTTAGATATCTCAACTTGAAGGGTGGCGAACGTGGAGACTTCAACTTGAAGACCGACGAATTTGAAGATTTCAACTTGGAGACTTCGAGGGCTTAAATGTTTCGGCTTCTCTTTTTCTTTACATTGTTCCGACTTTTATCTTAATCGCATAATTTTCAGCTTTAAACGCTTGAAACAAAAGATTCATATTTTATCGTGGGAGAGTCCAAATAATGAACCATTTGATTTCTCGGAACTTAGACTTAAATATCTAAAATATATCCAAAATTAGAATCAAACACCATCAGAATCGCCTAAGATAATATTTTGAAATCAATTTTAGATTCCACCACGTTGAAAATTTCAGATTTGCGCTGTCTCACCAAAAATATCATATCTTGGTGTAAAAATATCGAAATCGCAAACGGTTTGATTTCTTGAAAACTAGACTTCAAAATATAGAATATACCCAAAATAATCAATCAAACAACTTCAGAATCGTCCCAGATAATATTTTGAAATCAACTTTATATTGCACGACGCTATCAATTCTAGATTTGCACAGTCTCACCAAAAATTCATATCTCGGTGTGAAATATCGAAATTGCAAACGGTTTGATTTCAAGAAAACTAGACTTCAAGATCTGGAATATATCCAAAATTCTAAATCAAACAACGTCAGAATCGGCCCATATAATATTTTTAAATCAACTTTATATTGCACCACGCTATCAATTCTAGATTTGCGCAATCTCATAAAAAAAATCATATCTTGGTGTAGGAAGGTCAAAATTGCAAATCGTTTGATTTCTTGAAACTAGAATTCAAGATTTAGAATATATATACAAAATTCTCAGTCAAACAACTTCAGAATCGTCCTAGATAATATTTTAAAATTAACTTTATATTGCACCACGCTATCAATTCTAGATTTGCGCAGTCTCACCAAAAAAATTATATCTTGGCGTAGGAATATCAAAATTACGAACCGTTTAATTTCTTGAAAACTAGACTTCAAGATCTAGAACATATCCAAAATTATCAATTACACAACTTCAGAATCATCCCCTAAATTATTTTGAAATCAACTTTATATTGCACCACGCTATCAATTCCAGATTTGCGCAGTCTCACCAAAAAATCATATCTTGGTATGGAAGCCTCGAGATCGGAAGATGTCTTACCTACCATTAATCGAAATTTAAGAGCTATATTCTCACTAATACCTTGAGTTCAAGTCTCACTGAATTTGAAACGTTGTGCCAAGCAATCTTTTCCTTATACTTGTGTTTCTTTTGACGCATCTCTTCTCTTCCCTTTTTTAGGCAGAGGGCGGACTTGGAGACCAACGAACTTAAAGGTTTGGCGAACCTTAAGACATAGAGAATCTCTTGGCTTCAATATAAATACTTGGCATCCTCCTATAATTGGCCCATTGAAGATATCAATTTACCATGGAGGGTTGCCTCCTTTAAATTAAATGAGATCAAAGTTCAACAAGAGGATCGCATTCCAGCCTGATCTTACATTCCTTCATACTTCATTCGAACAACAAATGGGGAAATATGTATCTTTTCAACTTATGCGACTGAACCTAGAATGAATCTCTAAGCTGCCTACGTACCTCGGTGAAGAGGATCAAGTCATACCGTAGTTCAGACTGGTGATATTTTTATTTTTTATTTTTTTATGTCCTAACTTTTGCCTGGGCCGCCTCTTTCAAAATTTTCAACCTAGCAGACTCTTTTTTATGGGGGTCGTACACAGTTTAGACTCATGCAGGCCAAGAGTGTAGAAATATGCAGTTTAGGCTCATGCATCAAGGTGCGCCATGACTTCCAGTTTAGGCTCGTACGTCGAGGAGCGCCATGAATTCAAGTATAACACTTCTTCAAAAACTTGCCATTGATAGGGACGATTCTCATGCCATCTGCATCAACCAGCTTGTAAGCCCCACTTGAATAAGCTTCTTGCACGACATATGGCCCATCCCATTTTGAAGTGAACTTCCCTATAGGTTTATGAGAAGTAATAATGGGTCTTCTATGGCAGGGACATGATCTCCTACTTGAAAGGATCTTGGGCGAACTCTTTTATTGAAGGTGCGAGACAATCGAGCCTGATAACATTCAAGACTCTATTGAGCTTCCAACCTTTTCTCATCAAGAGCCTCCAACTCTGCTAATCAAAGTCGAGCATTTTCTTCATCAGTGATGCCTTCTTGAATAGCTAATCATAATGAAGGTGTTTGACGCTCGAGTGGCAAGTCGGCTTCAACTCCATAAACGAGTGCATAAGGGGTCGCTTATGTCGGCGTGCGGTGAGTTGTCCTATATTCCCATGGAGCTTCTTCCATAGGGTCATTCCAATCTCGTTTGGATTTGGAGACGACTTTCTTTAATAAGTTGCATATAGTTTTGTTGAATGTCTCAGCTAGACCATTGGCGGCAGTATTGTACATCGAAGAGGTATGTTTCTTAAAGCCAGAGAGATCACAAACATTATTCATCAACCTATTATCGAATGGCTTTCCATTATCCATTATTATTTAACGAGGAATGCCAAAGCGATAAATAATATGAAACTTGCAACATTTTCCTTCTTCACTTCCTTAAGAGCAACAACTTTAGCCCATTTTGCGAAGTAGTTAGTTGTAGCCAAGATGTATAGGTTCCCAACATAGGACTTTAGCAGTGGTCCAACAATATCCAATCCCCAAGTGTCAAATGGCCAGGATGCAACAGTCAGGTGCAACACTTTAGGAGGTTAATGAATAAAATCTGCATGAAATTGACAAGCCTTTCATCTTCGAGCGTAGTCCAAGTAATCTTTTACCATCGTTGGCCAATAATATCCCATAGTTTTTATATGGAAATGGAGCAATGGTCCAGACTGGTGTGACCCACATACCCCAGAATGCGCTTCTTGCAAAGCTTGGAGTGCTTCATCTTCCCCTAAGCTTCGCAGGAGTACTCCTTTGAATGATCTTTTGTATAGGATATCTTTGTATTAAAGGAAGCAAGGTGCACGAAGGCGGATTTCAGTCCTTCTCCTCAGATTTTTTGGAAGTATCCCATAGCATAAGTAGTTGATAATGGGTTGTCTCCATTCTTCTTTCTCAACTTCAGAAACAACGATAAGATGCTTGAGTTTATTTTTCTTCACCTTCAGCCTCATTTGGCGGTGGTACTACCCATTTTTGGAAGACAGTAACTTGCGCTTGATCAGGCAAGGTTAACAATAAAGCTAGGTCAGCTAAAGCATCAGCCTTCTTATTTTCTTTCCTTGGCACGTGTTGAATATTCACATCACCAAGTCACCCATTAGTTGATTGGCATAATCATAATATGGGCGTAGTTCAGGCTTCTTGACCTCGTAAATACCTTAAAGCTAATTGACCACTAACTAAGAGTCACCAAAGACTTGCAATTGCAACCGCTTCATTCAGATAGCCATTTCGAGCCCAAGTATTAGTGCTTGATACTCAATAACGTTGTTAGAGCAGAGTTGCGTCAATGTAAAAGATTAGGGCAAAACTTCACCTTGAGAAATGACAAATACTACACCAGCACCAGCTCCTCCACGATGTGCAACACCATCAAAGTACATCTTCCATGGAGGTTGAACTTCAATGACCATGGCGTCCTCATCAAGTAGTTCGTCAGTTAGCTCTCAATCATCAAGTATAGGGTATCTGCCAAGAAGTCCACTACGCATGTCCTTTTATAGCCTTTTCTAGAATGTACACGATTTCAAATTGTTGAAACTGGAGGTATCACCTTGCTAGTCGATCACTAAGGACAGGTTTTGACATCACGAACTTAATGGAATTTGTCTAGAAACCAAACGAACGACATGAGCTTGAAAGTAGTGCTTCAACTTTTGGATTTAGAAGACAAGCGTGAGACATAACTTTTCAATTGGCAAATAATTCATCTCATTTGGTGTAATCATCCTGCCCAACTCGTAAAGGGAGTTTCCTTTCCCTTCACTATTTTCTTGGGCCAACACCACTCCAACAGACCTTTGTTGTGCTGAAATGTATAATATCAGCGGCTTTCCAAGTATAGTGGCTGCCAAAATCGGAGGCTTCATCAAGTAGGATTTAATGCTCTCAAAAGCATTGCTACATGCTTGGTCCAATTTGAAAAGGACACCTTTCTTCATAAGGAGACTGAATGGTTGGCACCTCCCAGCTAAGTTTGAGATGAATATCCCAAGGTATGCTAGCTTTTCTTGTAGACTTTTCAATTCATGAATTTTATGGGGCTCGGGAATTTTCAAGATTGCATCTACTTTGGCTTGATCTATTTCAATCCCTCGATATCGGAAAATGAAACCCAGGAACGTTCCAGAGGTAACTCTAAAGGCGCATTTTAATGGAGTCATCCTAAGTTGGTATCTCCGAAGCAACTCAAATACCATTCTCAAGTCTTTCAAGTGGTCGCTTTTATTTCTTGATTTTACCATCAAGTCATAAATATAGCATTTGACATTCTTGTTGAGAAGGTCATCAAATATATTCTGCATAGCTCTTTCGAAAGTAGCATCAGCGTTCTTCAAGACAAAAGGCATTATCTTGTAGCAATAAATATCCTTGGGGGTACAAAATACAGTAAGATTTTCATTTTTTGGCACCATGAGAATTTGGTTATAGCCTGCTGAACCGTCCATAAATGACATTGCTGCGTACCCAGTAGTAGCATCGTTCATCAGTTCCGGAAGAAAAACAAGAATACATCCTTCAGACATGCATTGTTAAGATCTTTAAAGTCAACGCACACTCGAATCTGGCAATTTTTCTTCCTTACATAGACAATACTTGAAACCCATGTTTGGTATTTAACTTCACGAATAAAGCCAGCTTCAATAAGTTTGTTAACTTCGGTTTCAATAAAGGGAACCAAGTTTGGCCTAAAACGCCTTTGAGCTTATTTGACAGGGTTGACTGCAAAGTGATGGACTGCTACTTTCGGGTCCAAGCCAGGCATCTCTTTGTAACTCCAAGCGAAGACGTCCCTGAATTCCTTAAGTAACTCAAAATAAGTAATCTCCTCATCAGCTTCTAGTAAAGCACTTAGTTAGGTGGGTCTTGGTTCTTTATCGGTACGAAGGTTAACTTCTTTTAAGGCATCAACTGTCGTTATCACTCCTTCTTCAAGCTCAGGTGGAGCATCTTTCGCATCTTCATCTTCTTGAGGGTCCCCATCGTTTAAGGATATGTGATAACATGGTGAAATATCCTCCAATTCTGCGTTATCCTCCATTAAAGATAGAACACCATTCTCACCTTGTACAGTAACATGATACGAAGAACCCACACTTTCTTCATCATATTCTTTAGTGTAGACCACACTATATGGCTTTACCTTCAGTACTTCTTTACTTTAAACCACAAGTTTTGTTTGTTTCCACATTCTAGAAGGAACCAAACTTTAGAAATCCTTAGAGATCTTCTGGATTTTGGGCGAAGCGGGTGTTCTTATGCTTTGAAATTTTCTCGGGAACTTGTTCCCCTTCTTTAATGGACCCAATCTTTCAAAACACGGAGGTCCTCACAGGTGATTTTCCAAGTCGATCAAAGATAGAAGGCTTGTTAGAAGTGGTAGACTCGTCTTCTACAGTGATATAATTGCTACTCGCCCTTCTTATAGAGATGCACACTGGTGACAGTCGATTGTATCCAAAACCTTCACGTGGTTGTCTTATTGTAGCTTTTGATGGTAGCTTCCCTAAATTTGACGGCTCTTTAGGATTATATTTAGATTTTGCAAATAGCTTGTAAGTATTAGGATCAAAACCTTCATTTGTTCGCTTTGTAGGGAGTGCTACATTCTGCAAATGATTTTTGTCCAAAAACCCTACAAGTAGCTATAAGGACAATTTTACTGCCTCGATTCGTTTTACCAGAAGAGTTAACTCATTTAGCATATTAGTTTGGAGATTAGATGATTCATCTTCATATTTCTTCCTTTTAGGTACATATTGGAGCGCCTGACGTACTATCTTGCCATAAGACGCAATATTCCCTTTACAAGATTTATTCGCGTTGGGTTGTTCCTCTTCAGCAACAGCTTTGGCTTCACCAGTTGTCTCCTCTGCTCTTTTAGCTGTGGGCTCGTCATTCTTTCTTTTCATCCATCATCAGATTTTAGCTCCTTCACAATGTGATTCTTCAAGTAGAACTTTGCATCGGCGAGGTATAACCCGGCCTCGGTAAATGGCTCATCATCAGCAACTATCTTCTTCTCGACTTCACCCTTCGTAGTATTTTAGACATTAATGGTAGGTAGATGGAACTACTTTATTCGCATGTATCCAGGGCCTTCCAAGCAAGACGTTGTATGAAGTCTTTGCATTGATCACATGTAGACATGCACTTGATTGCATATCTTCAATGGTGATTTCCAGCTTGATCGTTCCTATGGCTCTTTTCCACCATTGGTTGAATCATTGGATCATCATACGACTTTCTGAGAGTTCGTTCATAGGAATACAAAGTTCTTTCATAGTGCGAATTGGCAAAATGTTCACTAAGGATCCTTCATCAACCAAAATTCGATTTACCCTTTCATCACGCATATAGCCAACCAGGTACAATGGGCGGTTATGGAGAGTGTCACCTAGTAGAAGATCGTCATTTGTGAACGTGACCTTTTCCACCCAGGAATTAACTTCTTGTGGAGTGGACTCGATGTGATTTTTTGAAGATGGTGCCAAGGGTAGGTCATCACTCTTTTCTTCCCTTTTATCAGCATTTTAGCAAGAGGCCTCAATACTATCACGGGAAATCTTCATATGGAACCAAGATGTTGAGAAATCCCCCAAGGTCATGTATGTCGTGGCTTTTGAGGGTGGTGCATCTCCACTTGTGCTTTCTTCAAATGCCTAAATGGGTTATTTTTTGTTGGTCTTTTTCCCATCATCTTCCTTGTAGGTTGTTCTATTGATTCTTTTCATGGGCTCTTTTTGTGGCACATATGACGAGTCACCAACGTCCAACCTTCATCATCATCAGGTTGATCATCTTCAACTTTGTTGTTTTCAAGTAATTCCTTATTTTTTTATTTCTTTAAACTGCATAACTCATCTAGGCTGAATGAGCCAAACATGATAAAGACTTGGTTTGAGTTTGCTTTATCATCTTCAAGCACGATCTTCTTTTGAGGGGCCAAGTGCATAACTTTGTCCTTGAAGACAAAACACTTCTACATAGGGTGGCTTACAAGTCGGTGATATTTGCAGTAATTTGGGTCATTCATTTTCCCGCCTTCATTTGGTCGCTTCATCTATGGAAGCTCAATGAGATTTAACTCGAGGAGTTCTCCAAAAATGGTTGGCACATCAAAATACAGAAATGGGTACTTTTTCTCTTGCGTTTCTTTTAGAGTCAACTTTCCACTTGGCTTATCTTGAAAAGAAGTGGATTTCATACTCTAGTTTTTCTCACCTTTGTCGGGAAGTTCACAGGTGACGTGTTGACATTCATAGCTTGTTTGCTTCTAGGCTTGGGTACGAACTTCATCTCTTCCTCCTGCAAATCAAAAACTTTAAGTTTCAAGTTATCTATTGCGATGATCGGGTACTTCAAGTTTCGTCTTCAAATTTCAGCAAGCCTACACCTCGATAACCTTGAGTAGGGGGTACTTGTAAACACTGAAATTTTAACATATCAAAAGTTTTAAGACAACTCTTGAAAAATTAAGAGTCTATTAGGTTTACTTGGTGGCTACTTCACCAACACCTTAATTTATGCCTATAAATAAGGCTACATGTATCCTTCAAATACGGTCTCAAAATTCTATTAAAAATCATGGAATATTCACAAAGATATCAAAGACATCAAATATTATCTTTCTCAAAGTCATCGAAGTGATCAATGGATGTTCTTCCTTTTTATGGAGATCAAATACATCTTAGTAGGTCGGTATCATCCTACGTTTGAGAAATACGCCGCCAAGGCCCTCGAATCACGTAGAATAAATCTGAGGCCTCATCAAGTAGGATTTAATTCTCTTAAAAGCATTGCTACATGTTTGGTCCCATTAGAAAGGGACACCTTTTCTCATAAGGCGACTGAATGGTTGGCACCTCCCAGCTAAGTTTGAGATGAATCTCCTAAGGTATGCTAGCTTTCCTTGCAGACTTTTCAATTCATGAATATTGTGGGGCTCATGCATTTTCAACATTGCATCAACTTTGGCTTGATCTATTTCAATCCCTTGACGTCGGATAATGAAACCTAGGAACTTTCCGGAGTAACTCCAAAGGCGCATTTTAATGGATTCATCCTAAGTTGGTATCTTCGAAGCAACTCAAACACCATTCTCAAGTCTTTCAAGTGGTCGCTTTTCTTTCTTGATTTTACCACCAAGTCATCAACGTAGCATTCAACATTTTTGTGTAGAAGGTCATCAAAGATATTCTGCATTGCTCTTTGGTAAGTAGAACTAATGTTCTTCAAGCCAAAAGGCATTACCTTGTAGCAATAAATACTCATGGGGGTACGGAATGCAGTAAGATCTTCATCTTTTGGTGCCATGCGAATTTGGTTATAACCTAATGAACCATCCATAAATGATATTGCCTCGTACCCAGTAGGAGCATCGATCATCAGTTCTGGAATGGGAAGCGGGAATTTATCTTTCGAACACGCATTGTTAAGATCCCTAAAGTCAACGCACACTCGAATCTGGCCATTTTTCTTCCTTACATGGACAATACTTGAAACCCATGTTGGGTATTTAACTTCACAAATAAAGCTATTTTTTAATGAGTTTGTTAACTTCGGTTTCAATTAAGGGAACCAAGTCCAACCTAAAATACCTTTGAGCTTGTTTGACAAGGCGAGCACCATTTTTGACTGCAAGGTGATGGACTGCTACTTTTGGGTCCAAGGCAAGCATCTCTTTGTAACTCCAAATCAAGACATTCCTGAACTCCTTGATTAACTCAATATAAGCTCTCTTCTCGTCAGCTTCTAGTAAAGCACTTAGGTAGGTGGGTATTGGTTCTTCATCGGTGCGAAGGTTAACTTCCTTCAATGCATCAACTGTCATCTTCACTCCTTATTCAAGGTGAGGTGGAGCATCTTTCACATCTTCATCTTCTTGACGGTCCCCATCGTTGAAGGATATATGATAACACGGTGAAATATCCTCCAATTCTGCATTATCCTCCATTGAAGATGGAATACCATTCTCACCTTGTACAGTAACATGATACAAAGAACCCATACTTTTTTCATCTTCGTCGCATTCCTTAGTGTAGACCATACTATATGGCTTTACCTTCAGTACTCTTTACATTAAACCTTAAGTTTTGTTTGTTGCCTCATTCTAGAAGGAACCAAACTTTAGAAATACTTAGAGATCTTCTAGATTTTAGGCGAAGCGGGTGTTCTTATGCTTTGAAAATTTCTCGGGAACTTGTTCCCCTTCTTTAATGGACCCAATCTTTCAAACACGAAGGTCCTCACAGGTGATTTTCTAGTCGATCAAAGACAGAAGGCTTGTTAGAAGTGGCAGACTCGTCTTCTACAGTGATATAATTGCTAATCGCCCTTCTTATGGAAATGTGCACTAGTGACGGTCGACTTTATCCAAAACCTTCATGTGGTTGTCTCGTTGTAGCTTCTGATGGTAGCTTCCCTAACTTTGATGGCAATTTAGGATTATATCCAGCTTTTGCAAATAGCTTGTAAGCATTAGGATCAAAACCTTCATCTGTTTGCTTTGTAGGGAGTGCCACATTTTGCAAATGATTTTGGTCCACAAACCCTGCAAGTAGCTTTGTGGACAACTTTATTGCCTTGATTCGTTTTACCGGAAGAGTTAACTCCTTTAGCATGTTAGTTTGGAGATTAGATGATTCACCTTCATATTTCTTCCTTTTAGGTACATACTGGAGTGCCTGACTTACTATCTTGCCATAAGATGCAATATTCCCTCTACAAGATTTATTCGCGTTGGGATGTTCCTCTTCAGCAATAGCTTTGGCTTCACTAGTAGTCTCCTCTGCTCTTTTACTTGTGGGCTTGTCATTCTTTCTTTTCATCCATCATCAGATTTTAGCTCCTTCACAATGCGATTCTTCAAGTAGAACTTTGCATCAACGAGGTATGACTCGGCCTCGGTAAATAGCTCATTATCAGAAACTATCTTCTTATCGACTTCACCCTCATAGTATTTTAGACATTGATGGTGGGTAGATGGAACTACTTTATTCGCATGTATCCAACAAGCAAGACGTTGTATGAAGTATTTGCATCGATCACATGTATCCATGCACTTGATTGCATATCTTCATTGGTGATTTGCAACCTGATCGCGCCTATGGTTTTTTTGCCCCTTTGTTGAATCCTTGGATCATCACATGACTTTCTGAGAGTTCATTCATAGTAATACCAAGTTCTTTCACAGTGCGAATTGGGAAAATGTTCACTAAGGATCCTTCATCAACCAAAATTTGATTAACCCTTTCATCACGCATATAGCCAACCAAGTACAATGGGCGGTTATGAAGAGTGTCACCTAGCAGAAGATCGTCATTTGTGAAAGTGACCTTTTCCTCCCAAGCATTAACTTCTTGAGGAGTGTACTCGATGAGATTTTCTAAAGATAGTGCCAACGGTAGGTCATCACTCTTTTCTCCCCTTTATCAGCATTGCAACAAGAGGCCTCAATACCATCACAAGAAATCTTCATGTGGAACCAAGATGGCAAGAAATCTTCTAAGGTCATTGTATGTCGTGGCTTTTGAGGGTGGTGCATCTCCACTTTTTCTTTCTTCAAACGCCTAACTGGATTCATTTTTGTTGGTATTTTCACCATCATCTTCCTTGTTGGTTGTTCTATTGATTCTTTTCATGGGCTCCTTTTGTGGCGCCTACAACGAGTCACCAACGTCCAACCTTTATCATTATTAGGTTGATCGTCTTCAACTTTGTTGTTCTCCAGTAATTCCTCATTTTTTATTCCTTTTAAACTGCATAACTCATCTAGACTGAATGAGACAAATGTGATAGAGACTTGGTTCATTCTTGATTTATCATCTTCAAGCACGATTTTCATTTCAGGGGCCAAGTCCATAACTTTATCCTTAAAGACAAAGCAGTTCTCCAGAGGGTGGCTTACATGTTGGTGATATTTGTAGTAATTTGGGTCATTCGTTTTCCCAGCTTCATTTGGATGCTTCATCTCTGAAAGCTCAATGAGATTTAGCTCGAGGAGTTCTTCGAAAATGGTTGGCACATCAAAATCTAGAAACGGGTACTCTTTCTCATGCATTTCCTTTAGAGTCAACTTTCAACTTGGCTTATCTTCAAAAGAAGTGGATTTCATACTCTTCTTCTTGCTCACCTTCATCGTGAAATTCACTGGTGACATATTGACATTCATAGCTTCTTTGCTTTCCAACTTGGGTACGAACTTTCCCCACTTCCTGACTTATTGCTTGTTGTTGCCTTTGCGTGGCTCATAGATATGCAACCTTTCATTTCCAGCGGAGTCCATGCTCAACTCCCTATCATGGGCATGAGTCGCAAGTTCTTCAAATGTGTTGGGCTTGATACCTTGCAAGATGTAGCGCAATCCCTAATGCATGCCTTGGATGCACATCTCTATGCCTGAAGCTTCACTAAGTTGTCTTTGCAATTGAGGCTTGCATTCCTCCAATGATTGATAGAGTCGATATTTGGTTCCCCCTTTCGTTGATGAGTATTTTTTAAGTTCTATCATACTCACAGTACGTAATATACTATAAAATCCATTGAGGAACTCTTGCTCTAGTTGATCCCAGCTATCGATAGATCCAGCCTCGAGGTCTGTGTACTTGTCAAAAGCATTTTCTTTTAGCAAGTGGACAAACTGCTTAATGAGGTAATCTCCATAAGTTCCAGCATTGTTGCACGTCTCCACTGATTGCACCACATATTGCTTTGGGTTAACTTTACCATTAAACTATTGAAGCTTTAGAGGTTTTTAGCCAACAAGCATCTTCAACATATCGACCCTTGCAGTGTACGGCTTTGCATATATAAGGGAGGATTTGGCAGAAACTTCATATTTGTTTTTAATGGTTCCTTCAATGAATTTCTTCAGTTGATCGATTGGAATCATCCCTTCGGATGAGACAAGGATAGCCTTAGTGGATGCTACTTGTCTTGGAGGAGAGTCACTCTCTAGGATGTCTGGGAGCTTGCCAGGTGCATGGGTGGATTCTTCTTTCATCAAGATTCCCACCATGTCTATTAACTTGTCAATTCTAGCCTCTTGATTGTTCTATGCGTATGTGCATTGATTATCTCCAATTGAACAAAGTTACAGTGAAGAACATGTATCCATTAGTTGCATTGATGACTTATTTGATCTGTTACAGGGCACCAGAGTGTTTTCCAAGATTGACTTACGTTCAGGCGAACATCAATTGAAGATTTAGGAGCCAGATCACCCGAAGACTACTTTCAGGACTCGGTATGGTTACTACGAGTTTCTTGTGATGTCATTTGGGCTCACCAATACCCCAGTAGTATTTATGCATTTGATGCACAGTGTATTTCGGCCTTATACTGACTTATTCATCATTGTGTTTATTGAAGACGTTCTAGTGTACTCCCGTACTCAGGAGTATCATGAGCAGTGACCTTGAGAGAAAAGAAGTTATATGCAAAATTTTCAAAGTGTGAGTTTTGGCTAGACTCATTGGCGAGTGATGGGATCAAGGAGGATCTGAAGAAGTTTGAAGTAGTGTAGAGCTGGCCCGGACCATCCTTAGCTATGAAGATCCAGAGTTTTCTTGGTTTGGCATGGTATTACCGTCGATGTGTAAAGGTTTCTCGTCTATTGTAGCACTTATGACCAGGCTGACCCAGAATGGTGCTTCATTCAGGTGGACAAAGGAGTGTGAGGAGAGATATTAGAAGCTCAAGACAGCCTTGACTACAGCCCGAGTATTGGTATTGCCTACAGGTTCAGGATCTTATAAGGTATATTGTAATGCGTCGCGGATTAGTCTCTGTACGGTACTAATGCAGGACAGTGGGGTGATTGCCTAGGCGTCCAGATAACTGAAGGTACATGAAAATAACTATCGTTTCCACAGCCTCGAGTTAGCAACTATTGTTCATGCCTTGAAGCTTTGGCGGTACTATTTGTACGGTGTACCTTATGAGATCTACACCGATCACCGGAGTTTATAGCATCTGTTCAAACAGAAGGATCTTAACTTGCATCAGCAGAGGTGGTTGGAGATGCTTAAGGATTATGATATCACAACTTTATACCATCCAGAAAGGCTAATGTGGTGGCAGATGCTTTGAGTCGTCCGGCGGAGAGTTTGGGGAGCTTAGCATATCTACAAGTACCAGAGAGGCCATTGTTGTTGGATATTTATGCCTTAGCCAACCAGTTTGTTAGATTGGATATTTCTGAGCCGAGTCGAGTGTTGGATTGTGTGGTGTCTCGATCTTCTCTTTATGATCGTATCAGGGAGCATCAGTATAATGACCCCCATATGCTTGTCCTTGAGGACACAGTTCAGCACGGTGATGCTAAGAAGGTCACTATTGGAGAAGATGGTGCACTGAGGACGTAGGTCAAGCTATGTGTGCCCAATGTAGATGGTTTGCGTGAGTTGATTCTCTAGGAGGCTCATAGTTTGCAGTACCCCATTCATCTAGGTGCCACGAAGATGTATCAGGACTTGAGACATCATTACTGGTGGAGGAGAATGAAGAAGGACATAGTGTAATATGTAGCGCAGTGTCTAAATTGCTAGAAGGTAAAATATAAGCATCAACGGCTAGGTGGATTGCTTCAGAAGTTAGAGATTTCAGAGTGTAAATGGGAGCGTATCACTGTGGATTTCGTTGTTAGGCTTCCACTCGGTGGAAGTTTGATACAGTTTGGGTGATTGTGGATAGGCTGACCATGTCAGCTCATTTCATTCCTGTGATGACTACTTATTCTCCAGAGCAGCTGGCTTGAATTTATATCCACAAGATTGTCAAGCTTCATGGAGTACCGGTATCTATCATTTCTGACCAGGGTACGCAGTTTACATCACGATTCTGGAGGGTTGTACAGTAGGAGTTGGGTAGTCGTCTTGAGTTGAGCACAGCATTTCACCCTCAGACTGATGGACAATCCGAGCACGCTATTCAGATATTGGAGGATATGTTCTGTGCTTGTGTGATGGATTTTGGGGTTGCTTGGGACCAGTTCTTGACACTTGCGGAGTTTGCTTACAACAACAATTTTCAGTCGAGCATTCAGATGACACCGTATGAGGCCTTATAAGGGAGGCGTTGCCGGTCTCTAGTAGGTTGGTTCGAGATGGGTGAGGCTAGATTATTGAGTACAAACTTGGTTCAAGATTCTCTGGAGAAGGTTAAGGTGATTCAGGATCGACTTCGCACAGTCCAGTCTAGACAAAAGAGTTATGTGGATCAGAGGGTTCACGATGTTTCATTCATGGTTGGAGAACAGGTCTTGCTTTGGGTTTTTCCCATGAATGGTATTATGAGGTCCGGAAGAAGGGTAAGTTAAGCCCTAGGTATATCGGACCGTTCGAGATTCTTGAGAGGGTCAGAGAGGTGGCTTACAAACTTGCACTACCACCTAGTCTCTCTGTTGTTCACCTAGCGTTCCATGTTTCCATGCTCTGGAAGTATCACGGTGATCTGTCTCATGTGTTGGACTTTAGCTTAGCCCAGTTGGACAAGGATTTATCTTATGCTAAGGAGCCAGTGGCTATTTTGGACAGGCAAGTTCGAAAGCTGAGGTCAACGAACATTGCGTCAGTGAAAGTTTAGTGGAGGAGTCACCCGATTAAGGAGGCGACTTAGGAGACCAAGCATGATATGCGCAGCCGTTATCCTAATATTTTCACCACTTCAGGTATGTCTCTATGCTCGTTCGAAGATGAACGATTGATTTAAGAGGGGGATGTAACGACCCGGCTGGTCATTTTTTAGAGTAATAGCCCCAATCCCCTATTTACTGCTTTCCCCGTATTTTTTTCTGCTCATGTGATTTGTCAGGAGGTTCCATTTTTGGTTTCGGAATATTTGGGACACTTAGTCCCTAAAACGAAAGCTTAAGTTTTAGAATTTTTTACTGTAGTTATAACTGTGTGAAGACAATTCGGGAATGGAGTTTCATCGGTTCTGTTAGCTCTTTTGGGTTATTTTGGACTTAGGAGCGTGTCCATATTGTGTTTTGGAGGTCTGTAGCTTAAATTAGGCTTGAAATGGCGAAAGTTGAATTTTTGGGAAGTTTGACCGGAAGTGGACTTTTTGATATCGGGGTCGGATTCTAATTCTGGAAGTTAGAGTAGGTATGTAATGTTGAATATGACTTGTGTGCAAAATTTGAGGTCAATCGGACGTGGTTATATATGTTCCATCATCGGTTGTAGAAGTTTGAAGTTTCAAAGTTCATTAAGTTTGAATTGTAGATCGATTCGTATTTTTAACGTTGTTTAATGTGATTTGAAGGCTCGACTAAATTCATATGGTATTTTAGGACTTGTGGGTATCTTTGGTTGAGGTACCGGGGGCCTCGAGTTAATTTCGAGTGGTTAACGATTCATTTTGGACTTGTGAAAGGTTGCAGATTTTTCTGGTTTTTCAGTTGCTAGTATATATTAAAGAAATAAAGTTTGTATTGTGGCTAAGTCAAGTGACAAGTTACTATAAAATCACTCGGCAATCTTAAGGAGAGTTTGTGGAAGACAGTCAAAAAAGCAAATATCACTTAAGAACTATAAATGGAATCCCATTTATTAAAATTAAATTGAAATAAGAATTGTTTATTTAAAATTAAAGTTAAGTCACTTTACTAATATTTTATAACTTAATTTTTATTGAGAAAGTAAAGAATTTTGATATCAATAGTATTTGGAACCTTATCTAATATCAAGTGAGAAGAATATATCATACCGTAATGTAATGTGTAATTTTAATTAAATATATTTTAAGATTTTAACCTAAAGTTCATAATGTAAATATATTAATAAATTATTTATTTCATAATGGATAATCCGAAGCGTCTGTTTTAGACTAAGATTTCTGAACTTTTAACAAGTATTCAATTAAAATAATATTTTTAAAGGCTAAAAATTTCAACAAAAATAATAATTACTAGAAATTTAATAATACTTGTGCTATTTTGGTGAAATACTATATAGTTTGATCATATGCATATTTATTTTTGTCTATTATTGAATAACAACAACAACAACAACAACAACAACAACAACAACAACAACAACCCAGTATAATCCCACAAGTGGGGTTTGGGGAGGGTAATATGTACGCAGACCTTACCCATAACCCGGGGGGCAGAGAGGCTATTTCCAGGAGACCCTCGGCTCAAGACATCAACAAGAGACGATAAGTTAGTACTATCAATAGACTCATACTAAAAATAACATGAAATACACAACATAACACAAAATAACAAAATAGCAGAAATATAAAAAATATAAGAAATACAAAATAGATGTAAGTTATACTAATATCCAACAGATAACTCCCTCTATTATTGAATAAAATATTAAATAAACAAATTAAATAAAATATCATACTTATTAGGAGGAAGTAATTTTTAAAGAGGGGGATAAAGATAGTGTGAGAGAATTTATACTTAGAAAAAATTTAAACGATAAAATAAAGCAAATAAATAATTAATTCTTAATAAAATTATTGATAAATTCAAATATTATAGACTGAAAGATTAAAAATAAATAAAAATTTATTTTAAGAGAAAGAAAAACCATATTCATTACGGTATATTAATTATAATAGAAGCAGCAGATAAAGATATAAAGTAGGTGACAAGCTAATAAAAATTTACGTAATAACGTAACCATATTAACTAACGGGTAAAATACGGTAACAGTAGACAAAGAACATATGACGACCTGGCCGGTCGTCTTAAGAATTATGCCCCGATCCCCCTATTAACTGCTTTCCATAAATTCATTTCTGCTATTTTGGTTTGCTGGGACGTTTAGTGTTGAGTTTCGAAAGTTTTGGGACACTTAGTCCCTAAATGAGAGCTTAAGTGTTGAAAGGTGGCCCATAGTCGGAACAGTAAGAAGACGACCTCGGAATGGAAATTCGATGTAGCTCCGTTAGGTGATTTTGGGGTTGGGAGCGTGTTCAGAATGTATTTTGGAAGCCCGTAGCTCATTTAGGCTTGAAATGCCGAAGTTTGAATTTTTGAAGTTTCCGGTCCGATAGTGAGTTTGTGATCCGAGGGTCGGATTGGAATTCCGGAAGTTGCAGTAGCTCTGTCATGTCATTTGGGATGTGTGTGCAAAATTTCAGATCATTCAAATGTGTTTTGGTTAGGCTTTTGATCGAAAGCGTGTTTTGATGAAATTTGAAGTTCTTAGGCTCAAATCCTTATTTAATTTGAGTTTCCGGCGTCGTTTTTGGTGGTTTAAGGATTGGTAAAAGTTTGAATGGTGTTATGGGATATGTTCATAGGTTTGGTTGAGGTCCCGGGGGCCTCGTGTGTGTTTCGGATGCTCAACAGAGCATTTTGGAGTTTGAAAATATTGCAGAAATCCTTCAGCTGTTGCAGGTCCCAGATCCTTCTTCACGTTCGCAGGCCTCCCTTCTCGTTTGCGTAGCTTTGTTGTTCTTCTTGTTCGCGTTCTTGGCCCCTCTCATGTGTTCGAGTGGAGTAATCCTGGAGGGGGGCCAGTTCCTTATACGGGTTCGCGTACCCTCCCCCGCGATCACGTAACCTCAGCAAATTTCCCATCGCGTTCGCATAGGGAAACTCCTAGGCCTTATATTTTTCTTCATCACGTTCGCACCCAAGTGTCGCGTTCGCGTAGTTTCATGTCCCAGACCTTCAAGTTCGCATTCCACCCATTGCGATCGCGAAGGGTAAATTTGGCATCTTTAATTTTTCTTCTTTGCGAATGCGAGCTTACCCCCGCATTCACGATGCATTAAAGTTCTAGACAGTATTTAATATTTCAAAAACGAGGGTTAGCCATTTTTATCAAAATATAAGCTTGGGAGCTCGGATTTGGAAGCAATTTCGAGGGATTTTTGAGGGCAACGATTGAGTAACGATTCTCTACCCTCTTATGCTTAAAACTCACTAATCTAATCACGAATTCATCTTTAATTTCGGATTTTTGAATGAAAAAATTGTAAAACTTTATAGACCAAACTATTAGGTTTTGAATGGGTGTTTGACCTCCAATTTGGGAGATTTTTATATGGTTGGACTCGTGAGAGTACGAGAGTTCTAAAAATGTAAAAATTATTCAATTTCGAGACGTTGACCTGAAGGGCATTTTGGTTATTTTACCTAATTTCGCGTTTTATCTTTGAATTCAATAGTAGAATCAGTTGCTTGAGATGTTATTTACATTGTACGATTTAATTGAATAGATTTGGGCCATTTGGAGTCGAGTACTCGTGGCAAGAACGCGGTTATTAGTTGATTTTAGCCGGTTCGAGGTAAGTATCTTGCCTAACCTTGTGTGGGGGCCTTCCCCTTAGGATTTGAGTCTTCTTTGTTGATTGTATTCCTTGTACGCGAGGTGACGAGTGCGTGCTCATATTTATTTGTGGAAAATTGCCCCTTTTAGGTTCTTATATCCCTGGAATCACCGAATATGAAGTTGTTCTTGATACAATTGAGTTTTCTGTTATTAGTTTCACCTCTACATGTCTTACTTGGAATTTATTTGCCCTTTTTGGTTTATTTTTATTGTCTAATTGACATTTACCTGTTTAACTGTAGACAGTTGTCCTTCTATAGTCACATTATCATTCCTAACTGCTTGTCTTTATTTGGAAAGCATTAGTTCTATCTCTCGTGTCATTAATTGGTCTTAATTGGAAAGAAGTTAGATATCCTATGTTTAGTTGATATTTTCCTTAATTGTAATTATTTGATTCATGTTAACTTCCTTGTTATTGAACTGCGTATTATCGAGTCGTTGCTTCGTATTATTTTCCTGTTACGGTTATTCCTTGTGAATTAGTTGTACCGTATTTTGGTGGATGGAATTTCTTGAGTTGATTCTCTTGCTTTGCGCATCTATATATTATCATTTGTTGTGTTGTACTTGAGATTGTGATGCACGAGGTTTCTGCCGTGCGGTTGTGGATATTGTAATGCACGAGGTTTCTGCCGTGCGGTTGTTGATACTGTGATGCACGAGGTTTCTGTCGTGCAATTGTGATTGAAGGGTTGCACGAGGTTTCTGCCGTGCAGTTGTTATTGAAGGGCTGCACGAGGTCTTTGTCGTGATGTTGTTGTTATTGATGTTTTGCACATGCAGCGTAATAAGGCGGAATATATTATATGCTCATATGTGGGTTGCGCATGTGGCGGAATAAGGTGAGAACATTGTGATGCACGTGTGGAGAAATAAGGTGATGCTTATTATCTTATTATTTGCACACATGGCGTAATAAGGTGGGCTATGTCAGGGGTTGATTGTAAAAAATTGTGACGGCCTGTGGAGACATTCCTATTTATTTAATATTGTGATTGTGGGTTATTTACTTGTATGAACTTTACCGCTTGGAAGTTGTGAGGAAATATTCGTATGTGCAGTCCGTTCTCCTTTTCATATTTACTAGTTAGGAAAATTCTTGTCAAAAATACTTGCACAAGCATACACGTAGTTGGACACCCCATTAGAGGTGAATTCCTTCCGATTTTGTTAAGGGTGGAGATACGCCCTCGTTCGTCCATTATATATGTGAGAGTGGTCCTAGTTAGCCAGTTAGTTGTCAGCATGACCGTGAGATTGATGGGGCACAGGATGCCAAGTGTTAGATTTCAGATGTTGGGTTTCTCGTGAGTTATGGTTTGTCAGAGATTTTTGGTAGAATTGTGGGGAGAAGTTGATCGGCCCTTTTGTGAACATCATTGAAGGATATGAGTTATTGACTTATTTTTCCCCTAGTTGTGTTGTGACCTTAGGATTTGGATTGTGATTCTGCCGTCATTTCGTATCATCATTTATTATATTCTCGTTGTTACTTGTGTCCTCTTTTCCTTATTGGAAATTGTAGCATTTTTAGTCATTCATTTAGACTTTACATATATATATATATATATATATATATATATATATCGGTTCCATTATTCCTATGAATATACTGTTTATTTGACCGGCAGGTGCCTTGACTATTCCTTGTCACTATTCCATCGAGGTTAGTCTTGATACTTACTGGGCACCGCCGTGGTGTACTCATGCTACTCTTCTGCATATTTTTATTGTGCAGATACAGGTACTCCCGTTCAGTTCTGTCAGCCTGGGAAGAAGGCATTCTATAGAGACTTCGAGATATATCTGCTACGTCCGCAGACCGAAAAATCACTTTCTATCTTTTGTAATAAGTATAGTTCTATCACTATTTTCCTTTTGTATAGATATTCTTGAGTCAGAGCCTCTTATGTATCCCTTAGCTTGTGATTTGTGATTTGTGAGTTTCCGGATTTTGGGAATGTTGTTAGCTTCGAGAATTATTGTGGTATGTGCCGAGCGGCACCTTAAACACCGTTTGATTTTACTAATTCAGTTTTATTTACTTTCTTCCGCAATTATGGTTTATCTTCCGCATTGTTAGGCTTACCTAGTCGTAGGGATTAGGTGCTGTCACGACATGTTTACGGAGGGCAAACTGGGATCGTGACAGAATAAAAAATAGAGAATTGTTTTTTGTAAATAGATAATATAATTATAGATATATAGAAGGATTAAACATTTAAATTTGATATGAGAAATTTTTTTTGTATTATTACGAGAAAAAATATATTATAGGGATAATATCATGCAATTGAAGACATAATTTATAAACCTATAATGTAAAACATCTACAATGAAATAATGCCAAGCAAGAAATTAACAATATAAAGATGCAATTAAATTGTCATGTAGTTAAGTTAAAACAAAAATAAAGTCAACACTCTATACGGAAAACAAAAGGAGAAAAAATAATTAATTGCTTATTGCACGTAATACTAAATAATATTTACTAAAAGTATTAGTAGATTTATGACAAATAATAAAAGAAGTTCTTCGTTCAAACTTTGGCCTATTTTCAAAAGAATTAGAAAAATAATACCATAATATTTATATTATAGATAAAACACGAAATGTGAAAAATAATTAAAATATTATATGATTGGAAATAATGTATATAGAGAAGAATAGAAATAATGTGAAGGAGTACACTTTAAATTTGTTTAATAAAATAGTTAAATAGGAAAAGAATATTATTGATATATTGAAACAAAAAAAATTAAAGCTATGGAACAAAAGGACGAAATTAAATAAAATTTCATGAGTGATACAAAATTATATTCATCGTATTATATTGAAAGTGGAGCAATGAGTAAGCACATTAAGTAAAGTCCTAAGCTAATAAAAAGTCACATGGTAATATAGCAATACTAAGTAATGAATAATAATATTAAAAATTGGAGCTATGGAGCAAAATGCCAAAGTTTTATTAAAATTTCAGGAATAATACAAAAATATGTTCATCGTATTATACCAAAAGGGAGCAATAGGTA
>MU730553.1:48434-58738 GCA_026770625.1 Nicotiana glauca
ATCATTTTTAAAAATATAATTTTATATTTTTTCTTTAAGTTTTGACCTAAAAAAAGATAATTATTTAAAAGTTAAAAAAATATCTTATTGGAAAAAATACGCAAAACTTAATAACTTTTTATATTGTTCCAATATATCACAATAAATACTAAAAAAATATAAAAGACGGGACTATAATTCATTCACTAAAACAGACTATTCAATAGAACATTTATGATATGAGATATCCAACATATCATCTTCATCAAACACATTTGCATCCGCTTGTGACAAGGTTGTTTTAACATCTTCACTTTCATCTACAATTCATATGCAATATTAATTAGTTAAATATTAAAAATAATTAAATTTTAAAAATTAATAATATTTAAATTCACATAAAAAAAATATTATCAGTTTGAGTTCGGGAAAACCTGTGCAGCCAATTTCAACTAGTAACAAGTGTTTGGGCATTTTCATAATAAATGCAACTTTTGTACTTTGTAAGAACACGCCACCAATGCTAAATATTGATTTCGAAGGTACAATGGTAATAAGAATGCTGAGTACATCACGCTCCATCATTGAAAGATCGGGATATTTTCTAGAATGGTCCTTCCAATACATGACAACATCACCTCTTGAAACTTCTCAAGATCCAGTTTTGGTTCCTCTTAGTAAAGATCAAATTATGACTTTCCATATCTAAAGGCAGTATGCTTTTTATTTTTTATATATTTTAAATAAATATTTTATTAGGCCTACGGGCCGGCCCGGCCCAGCCTCACTCAAGCCTCATGGTCACGGGCTTAATCGGGCCGGGCTTAAAAGCATCGTTTTTAAACGGACTCCAAAAATTCTAGCCCAACCCTGCTAAATCACGGACTGGGCTGGGCTGGCCCAACGGGCCAAGCCCATATTGACGGCTCTAGCAATAGGTAAGGACACTAAGAAAGTGGTAAGCTAATAAAACTTCATATGGCAACACAATAAGACTAAGTCATGAATAAACAATAACAATAAGCAAGGAAACTAAAAAAAAGAACAAAAAATTCTGATTTTTTTTTATATGTAAGTATTATAATTTGAATCAAGACAAGAAAATTGGTATAATACAATATACATCACATAACTGAAATCTTAGCAAAATAAAAGTCAAGAAACTTTTTTTTTAAAACCTATGCAACAGAGATTAAAATGAAATGATTTATCATATATAAAATTTAATTATTAAATAGAAGTCATAATTTTATATAGAAAATAAAATAAAGGAATTTATTGAAGATAATCCAAAAAAATAGATACATTATTAAAACTATCGGTAAATGTTTCAATATGGTAATAGAAAGCTTCTCACTTTATGATTTAATTATAAATAAAATAATAAATTTTGAAGAAAAAAAATCACCGTAAAGAATGTACGAGAAGAGAGGGGACAAAGATAATGCTAGTGTATTTATAAGTTATATAACACTCAAAAATAATATTGAATTTACAAAATAAAGGAAAATTATTGCTTTTATGATACAAAATATATACATTACTAAAAATATCAGTAGATCTTTTAACATGGTAGTAAAATGTTTTTAACTTTAAGATTATCTCATTATTTTAATTATAAATTAATAATAAATGTGAAAACTAATAAAACACCACAGTAATAGTATTTCAATTGATAATTTAATTTAAAAAAATAAGGAACAAATAAGTTATTTGATGACTGCGACTCATATTCATTATTTCATATAGATTATATCGCACAGTGCATTAAAAATTAACATAGCAATTAAAATTTGGTTAAACAATACGATCTAATGTAGTGGCAGATGTAGTGTAATATCAATGAGTTCAACTGGATCAATAATTTTTTACGTAAAGTAAATTTTAGTCATGACCCAATTTTTCTCCGTATGACGTCGTGATAACATCTAGTATCTAAGACTAGGTAAACCTAACATTTGCGGAATAATGAAAAGAAAACAAAAATTTAACAACTAACTATAGCAATAATAATGTAACCGAATACCATGCCACTTGGGGTTTTTGACACTAAAGGGGCGCTTAGTAAGAGAGAGAGAGAAAGGGAGGAGGTTCCGAAAAAAATGGATCCCCAGTCTTATGCATCTCAACACATGATATCATCCAAACCCCCAGACATTGATCAAGACGTGATCAAAATAACCTTCAAGGAAATGTTAACCACTTCAAATCCAATGCTCTTCACACCTATTGACAATCAACCCACCATGAATTTCCTAAGTAATGCCTCAGAAGAACACATGACTGATCATACAACTTTAACACACACGGGGTATCAAGTTCATCTCACTCACTGAGGAAGAGAAACAACGAATTTACGAGCCATGAAAAAATTTCATCATCGTAAAACTAGTGGGCAAACGAATGTTACATCACTATCTAAAGAAAAAAATTCAAGAAATATGGAGGCAAGCGGAAGATTTTTAATTAATTGATCTCGGAGAAGACTACTACATCATTAAATTCAAGAAGAAGAAAAATATGGATAAAGCTATACGACAAGGACCTTGGTTCATTAACTGGCACTTTCTTTTCATTAAAAGATGGAAGCCAAACTTTGTTGCTACCAAAGAGAAAGTAACAAATTCAGCAGTATGGGTTAGACTTCCCCAATTGCCTACTGAATTTTACGATGGAAAAATTCTGAAAAAAATTAGTAATGCAATTGTCCGGCAACTTAAAATAGACGTTTGTACATCAACCACCTTGAGAGGTCGTTATGCAAGACTATGTGTGGAGCTCCCGTTGAAAATTCCAGTCCAACCTTTTCTCTATGTTGGCCACCACAAACAAGTAATCTATTATGAAGGAGAAAATTTCCTTTGTAAAAATTGTGGACGACTAGGACACATAGCAAAATAATGTACTTACATTATTCACACAATAAAAGACAATGAAGAACCAAACATGGAGCATTCAACAAAAACAAAGGCTGAGGAGAAACAAGAAGAATGGAAAACAGTTTCTTTTAGCAAAGGAAAGCAACAAGGTGCAAGAGGTAATCAAAAGCACATCAATGCAAATTCGATCAAAAAATCAAATGGCCCACTCAGTTAAATTGTTCAATGCCAAAACTGGCAAGTACTTAGATACACAATTCTTGCAATACAAATCTAAAGATCATAAGAATGCTTCTCCTTCATTACATACACACAATTCAAAATCTACGGCCACTATGGTTGAAGATCAAACCAACTTGACAACAAAAAATAACTTTTCCCTTCTAAGTGAAGAGCCAATAGTTTTGGAAGAAACCACCAAGAGAGAAAATATTCAAAAAGAAAATATTAATAATTGCCATGCAATTGAACAAATGTCTTTATCTAGTAAGGACATTGACATGTTGGAAATAAACGGGTCTCCTTCTATTAGTCCTACTAATGAAATTAACAGTGTTTCCATGAAAAATTACCATGTAAATGACCATACTACCCCTACTAATAAACGTAATGAAATTATCAAAAATAACCTTACTAACAAGACAACGATTACCCAAACCCTCAAGAAAAATCTTTCCTCAAGATCTGATAATCTCACCACCCCTAAGAATGCCATCCAAATGGGAATGGAGAAAGAAAATTTTGGACAAATGTCGGCCAACCTAGAGCACGCAAAGGATATGGAAGATCAGCCTATAAAATTAAATCTTGGGGACTCAAATGCCATGCAAAAAGAATCTACAATCATTACTCTATCAACCAATCCCTCTCATATATCCAATAGCCCCTCCCCCACGCCTAAGTTAGATCCTTTAAGTACCCAAAACCCCGTCCATAATTCCCAGTATACCATCATCTCTAAGGAGGAGACACAGACTCCTCCAAATACTTCGTCAACACAGAATTGCCATGGAAAACCTTCCACCTCTACACCCTCAACCAGAAAATACACAAATTTTTTACGTTCAACCACCACAAGCACATGATTACCAACATGTGTCATGGATGGATATGGGCCTGATGGGCCATGCATGCTCGCTCAATGTCCAAATAAATGTCCAGGACTCGATCATCATTTTTTACGACACTCAATACCTATCCCAGCTAGTGATAGAAGGCATGAGGTTGGCCATGGACAATTACCTCAATCAAGATTGGCTCAACAATATCCTTCAACCCCCAACACCCTCAGTGAATCCTCAACTAATCCATGAAATGAGGAACCAATGGAACTTACCACCACATTTCAATCCGATCTACCCACAAAATGCTCTCCTAGACATTCCCTTCTTCATTCTGGAGACATTAACTCAGTTGAATCCCATATTCCTACCATAGGAACAACCTCAGCCAGCCTAGGAGACACCAATACCACCACCTTAGCAACAACCTCCATCTCCACCCCATAACTAAGTGCATGTAACAGAACTAGTAGAGGCAAATGGAGGAGGAGAAGTAACCTCTCAATCTAATCTTAAAAAGAGTCCTAGAAATCTCAAGTCTCGACGGAGTAAAAGTGTTTCTCTTCACGGAGAAGCAAGAGAAGAGGCACGTGCTTAGTTGCCCACTAGCATTATACAAATGCTCAATGGACATAAGACTATCTCAGGATCCAACAGTGGATAACAGAGCCATTATCCTAATTCCATCATTGAGAAGGAACCCAATCCTTGGGGCAGTGAGAGAAAATGGGGATCCGACAAACTCGAATTTTAATATCTCTATGAATCGACCTACAAATATTATTATTTGGAACATAAGGGGAGGAAACAATGATAACTTCAAGAGGAACTTCAGGAAAATGGTAGATACCCATAGACCTTGCATGGTGGCTCTGTTAGAAAGTAAAATGGGAAATCATATGGAGTTGCTGGATGATTTTGGGTTTACATAATTCATAGAGGTACCAGCTGAAGGCCAGGCATGAGGAATAGTGATACTGTACAACCATGAAATTGTGATTAATTAACCAAAACTTTGTTCGAAGGGATCAAGATATTCATGCTACAATTGAGTTAACTCCTATACGTAAATATTGGCTTTTAGTGCTATTTATGCTAGTAAAAATATGCTTAGTAGGAATATGATGTGGGATAATATTAAAAATATTAGCAAAAATTATAATGGTCTTTGAATATTGGGGGGAGATCTTAATGATTGTTTTAGGCTCAAATGAGAAATTTGGTGGCAAGCGTATAAATGACAAGCGCAAATTATCTTTGGTCAAAAATTAACAATTGTAACTTAATTGACTTAGGTTATAAAGGGTGTAAATATACTTGGTCCAACCATAAACATAAAATAAATATCTCATTATGAAAAGGCTTGATAAGGTATTAGGAAATAAGGAATGAATTAATCTCTTCCCAAAAAGTTCAATTGTCCACCTCCATAAGACCCATTCGGACCATAACCCTATCATAGTAGTACTAATCCCTAAAAATAATTATCTCCACAAGAAACCCTTTAGACTTGAGACCTACTGGTGCAAGCATCCAGAATTCAAGCCCTTAGTTCAAAACAATTGGACAAATACTGACTATAATAGGGCCAGCCATAATTTCATAGAAAAAGTTAAGATTTGGAAACAACAAACCTTTGGTGGTATAATGGGGGAAAAAAATAAAGATCCTATCATGCCTTCAAGGTATTGAAAATTCCAAACATTATCCTCATAGTACTTTCCTCCAAGCCCTAGAAACCAATCTAAAAAGAGACTACAGTGACTTACTAAAAATAGAAGAAGATTATTAGAAACTAAGATCGAGGGTTATGTGGTTAAATGATGGATATGCAAACACTAAGTTTTTCCACATCTCTGCCTCTAATAGAAAAAGAAGGAATAAGATTAACTTCTTTAAAGATGAGGAAGGAAATTGGATCAATGATCCTCATCTAGTTACCTCTCATGTTCATAATTATTTCACTAATATTCCTACCACTTTTCACAACAAAGCAAGTCGAGTTAGTCCTCTAAAAAATATCTCTCAAAACTCTTTAAACCTTAATTGTCTAGATAACCCCTTACTTGATATTGAAATGAAAAAGGCTCTCTTCTCCTTTAAACCTTTCAAAGCACCTAGTCCGAATGGCCTCCACCCATTTTTTTTCCAAAAATACTGGGATATTATAGGACCCTCTGTGATAAACTTGTGTCATGATATTTTTAGGAATCATGTAATCCTCCAAGAACTTAACAAAACTTACATCTGCCTAATTCAAAAAAATACCCAATGCCAACAACATCAAAAATTTTAGACCTATTGGCCTATGTAATACCATTTACAAATTAATCACTAAAATCCTAGAAAATCGTCTCAAACCTTTCCTTGATCACTTTATTAGTCCATGTCAAGTGAGTTTTATAAATAAAAAAGTAGAAGGGAGTATGATAATGTTATTGTCATTCAGGAACTAGTTTCAAAAATTCATAAATTAAAAGGAAAACAAGGTCACATGCTCCTTAAAATTAACCTAGAAAAGGCTTTTGACCGGTTGAAATGGTCATTTGTGCACCACACTTTAACCTACTTCAACTTCCCTCAAAAATTTTAAAAACTCCTCTTAAAATGCATCTCCACTAGTTTCATTGTTGTACTAGTTAATGGCTCTACTAGTACATTTTTAGTCCAAGTTGGGGAATTAGGCAAGGGGATCCTATATCCCTATATATCTTTATCCTTTGTCTGAAAATATTGTCAAGATACATAAACCATCAAATTGATGTTAGAATAGGGGATCCAATTACCATAGGGAAAAGAACTCCCAAGTTTTCACACCTTTTCTTTCGGATGATCTCACCCTAATGGCTAAAGCCAATATGAAATCATGGCATGCAATCCAACAAGGCTTAGACCTTTTTTGTAATCTATAAGGTCAATGTATCAACACTTCAAAATCCAAAATTATCTTTTCTAACAATTGTCCCCAAACTCTCATAAGAGAGATTACCAATAGTTTGAGTTTTAAAAGAAGCAATTTCTTTGGCACATATCTAGGATTTCCTATATTAAACAAACACCCTAGACCAAAAGATTATCAATTCATAATTGACAAAAAATAAGACCCAAACTAACGGCTTGGAAAATATATTTTATCAATATATCTGGCTTGACAACACTCTCACTTTCTTGTCAAAACTCAATCCCTAACCACTATATGCAATATACTCTACTTCCTACAAACATTCTTAATAAAATTGAAAAAGTAAAAAAGGGACTTCATATGAGGAACTACCAGTGAGAAGAAAAGAATTCACCTCATCAAATGGTCCACCATTTGCCAACCTAAAAGTAAGGGAGTCCTTGGACTCCATAGAGAAAAAGATAAAAACTTTTGCAACCTTGCTAGCATAGCCTGGAGAGTCCTTACGAACCCTACCATCCCTTGGGCAAATCTAATTATTAGTAACTATGCTAATTACTTCAACAATAGTAAAAACTCTTTTATATGGAAAAGCATTCAAAGAGGGTGGGAGTTATGTTCCAAAGGGATGGCATCCTACCACCAATCCAACATGAACATTTGGGAAACCTATTGGATTTCGAATTTGGGGAGTCTTAGAAAAATAATAGAAGACCCCTTATTAAGAAAGAATTACTCAATAAGAATAAAAGACATCTTTGATGGAAAAAATTGGCACTCTCGCAATATATCCCTTAACCTTCCCAAAGAAATCATGGACAGTATATCAAAGGTTAAAATCCTTCTTAAAAAACAAATTTTAACATCCCTATTTGGTCTCTAAACACAAAAGGCTTCTTTACAAGCAAAACTTACTATACTATCATGGACTCTAACGAGGGCAAGGAAATTGATTTTAAATGGATTTGGGATCTAGCATGCCCAAATAAAATCAAAATTTTCCTATGGCAATGCTTTCATAACAGATTACCTTGTAGGCAATATCTAGCAAAAATTGGCCTAAATATTGACCCATTTTGCCCTATATGTAGAGATCATATAGAAGAATCCATAATACATATCTTCTTCACCTGCCAAGCCAGTAAACAACTTTGGGATAGCCTTGGATGGCAAAACTTCTATAAGGAGCATGGTGATCATTAGTTAATTCAATTAAAAAAATTTGACTATCCGTTAAACACTTATTTTTAAAATTGGAATCTCTTCTTCCCTTTTACTATCTGGCATATTTGGATAAACAGGAATAGAAATAACCAAAACAATACAAAATACCCTATCAATATCAACCACATCATTGCTAGGGCTACTGAATTTCGACTCTTAAATGAAAAGAGTATTCTACCTTCTCCAAAAATCCATATCAATGTTAAATGGCATAGACCCACAAAGGGATGGTTCAAGTTAAATTTTGATGCAAGTTTTAATAAAAATTTGTAAAATTTTGGCATGGGTGGAGTAATCAGAAATGCTAATGGTCACTGGATAGTTGGGTATGCAAAATCAGCTCATGCACGTGAATCACTGCATGCTGAGATCAAAGCGCTACTAGTAGGACTTAAAATAGCTCTTAATTGGGGGTTGTTCCTTCTCCAAATTGAAACAGATTTTACGGTGGTAATCCTATCAATACAACAAGGTAATACTCTTTATGCTAACATTGTCAACAAATCCAGGTTGTTAATGCACCAACAGAAGCAGGTAATTATCCAGCACGAGTTCAGGCAAGGGAATAAGGTAGCTCACCAACTGGCACAGATGGCAAATACTGATCTCAGGAAGAAGAAGAAGAAAGTTTTTGTGGAACCACCAGAAGATATAAAAATTCTAGTAGGTACTAGAACAATATATTTTTGAAAAACTTCTATCTTATGATGCTTGTAAAATTTTAGCAAGTCTAGGTAATCAAAGTGTTCTGTGTGACACTAACTATGAATCTCATGTACTGCATATTCCTTAATATTTAATATATATATGTCCTGTTTTCTCAACAAAAAAAAAAGAATACCATGCCGCTTGTCATGTGCAATAACAATCTACTCAATATACTACACAGCATTTCCAAAATCTGGAACATCGTGAATCACAAACTACAAAAGAAAAATCTAGTGTCTCTATACATTAGAGTCTAACAAAAGAAAAATACAAAATATAATGGACATGGGGAAGAATAAAAGAGGACTCTGAGGTCTGCGGATGCGGCAGATATACCTAAAGTCTCCAAAGCTGTCCCGACTCACTGATAGTATGGCTGATAACGAGCATCTAGATCTGCACACCAAAAACATATATAGAAGAGTAGCATGTGTACACCACAATGGTAGCCAGTAAGTGTCAAGCCTAACCTCGGTCGAGTAGTGACGAGGTTAGGTCAGGCCCCTACTGGTATATATATAATAAAAATAAGATAGAATGAAATAACGCAGTAAAATAAAGACCGAAATTTAGCAAGAATGAAAACATAGAAAGGTAACAGCTGAGTACATAGAAATACAACAAGGGATCTTTCGAGATACCGTCTCATAGTCTCAAATGTAAATATGCAGGTGGATCTCCCGGAATATCATTTTATAGTCCCAAAGTAAATATGCAAGACAAGGGAATCTTCTGGAATACCGTTCTGTAATTCCAAAGTAAATATGAACGAGCGGGTCTACCATAATACCGTTCCGTAGTCCTAAAGTAAATATGCAAGATAGGGGGTCTCCTGTAATACCGTTCTATAGTCTCAAAGTAAATATGCATCTAAAAAAAAAGAACTCGACAACTACAACATGAAATCCTACAATTTAGAATAAGTACAAGTCAAGGAAAAATAGGAAAATTCACTAAACATGTTGTACGGAGTTCAGATAAATATTAAGGCAAGTATGCATGCTATTTTAGTCTAAGAGGATACTACACATGATGATAAGACTCAAATAAGAAGGAAAAACATGTTATCACTTAGTAGAAATCGGGTTTTCACAATAATTTGCATGTGTACGTACTCGTCAGCTCACGTACATGGCGCTCGCATATAAAAAACAGTCCAAATCTTAAGGGAACTCAAGGTTAGGCAAGTCACTTACCTTGAACCAAGCTCAATCAATCCATAACAATGCTCTTTCCACGAAAATCCGACTCCGAAAGGCCCGAATCTAGCCAAAATCAATTACATAACATAAATACAACTAAGAGTAGCTAATCTAGCTACTGAAATCAAAGCTAAAGCAAGAAATCGGAAAACCTCCTTAAAAAGCCTCCTCGGGTCCACGTCTCGGAATCGGGTAAAAGTCAGAAAATATGAATACTCATTCACTCACGAGTTCATTCGTACCAAAAATTATCCAAATCTATGTCTAAATCCCAATCAAAACTTAGAAATCCGGACTTTTAACTTCAGTTGGACATATGAGAAAGTATTTACTTCCATAAAACTTCAAT